>VZTR01002665.1:898855-923058 GCA_013400775.1 Chaetops frenatus
TTCCCATTTCCAGCCAAATTCCTGGTGCAGTGATGGACACATTCAATAAAATCCTGGAGAAGGGAGCTGGCCCTGTTCATAATGGGAAGGATGTCAAGAAGGAAGAACGGATGTGTTCAAACATATGGGCTGGGATTCCTCTCACCTCACCAATCACAGCAAAATGAGAGGCACACTCAGTTTAACTCTCTCTGTGGTCCATGCAGGAGCAGGTTCCCTCCAAAAGGCCATTTTTCCTGTCCCAGAAGGTGTCTGTGATGGATGGGATCAGGAGGTTTGGCCACTCTGTTGACAATAGAGAAAGCACAGGCAACTTTGAGACTGAATACCTGACTTTTAGTTGGGGCTGTTAACAGAGACAAGCCCTCTTCCCTCCTGGAAAAAGCACAAATAACTGTAATTTCCCCAAATTTCTGACAGTGAGCCTTCATTTTTTTCAACAGCCCTGGTTGGCAGAAAGAGCTGCTGCTCTGGGAGGAGACGGGTGGTGCTTGTAAAGTGGAGTGAGGAAACAGCAGGGAACTGCTGCTGTCTGCCTGACAGCAGGATTGCATCCTGATGGCCCTCCTTGGCTCCAGAGGCAAGGTCCAGACCCCTGGAATTGTTCTGTCCTGCATGGCAGACCAGTCTGAGGACGGAGCTTCCCTTACATTTTCCATGGAACAACTTTGGTCTTACCAAAAACCACTGGGATTTTGTCTGCTACGCCCTCAAGTAACGTAAGCAAACAGGTTCATGAGCCAGGTATGGGTGGGCTGCAGACATGGAGGGCAGATTCCCCTGGAACAGAACATAGGCAAGTCTTTCCCTGTCCATCTGCCTGATCCAGGGCTGCAGCTTTGCACAACCACCTGCCCTATTTTTTTCTTGCTCTTTATTCAGAGGAGAGTGTGAATGTGTTGTGCATCAGCTCTTGAGGCCCCTGGATTAACAGCAGCTTGCAGAACCAGGAGCTGGGCTGGATGTGGAAGCAGCCACAGTCTTGGGCTGGCCCCAGGCTCTGCTCCCACCACACTGGGATGAAAGCAGCCCTTACTGGGAGGTGCCTCTTCTCCAGTTGGGGATATCAGCAAGTGCTTGCTGAGGCTCTCACTTGGCTGTCTTACTATTTTTCCCTTCTATTTGGGAACAGATGAGCAGGGAAAAAGGCACAGATGACAATATTTTGCCATCTTTTACTGCTGGAAGCGAGGATGAGCAGCTTTGTTTGAGCAGCCGTGTCTCTGCAGGCTCCTGGCAGGTTGTCCATGGCCCACGGTCCATGATGGTGGCCCTGGGGAGTGGGGGGGGCCTGACTCTACAGGGGGGAGGGAAAGCTCATCCTCCCCTTGCTTTCAAACATGGATTTGGAAAGTCTCCTCTGTAAAAGAACAAGGGGTCCCTTGATAGGACAAGGGGAAATGACTTTAAGCTGAAAGAGGGCAGGATTAGGTGGGATATTGGGAAAGAATTGTTCCCTGTGAGGGTGGGCAGGCCCTGGCACAGGTTTCCCAGAGAAGCTGTGGCTGCCCCTGGATCCCTGGAAGTGTCCAAGGCCAGGCTGGACAGGGCTTGGAGCAGCCTGGGACAGTGGAAGGTGTCCCTGACCATGGCAGGAGCTGGAATAGGATGGGCTTTCAGGTCCCATCCAACCTAAACCATTCCATGATTCCATGATTCCATGATTCTGATCCAAGTCCTCATCCTGCTCCCAGGCATTGCCCTCAGGACAGCCTACTGAGCTGAGCTCCCTATAAAGAGATGCCACTCAGGAATTTGGGGCTCAGTCGCTCTCCCAGCTCATGTTGTCTCATTTGTGAATGTGTTTGAATTCAGGCTTCCAAGCTGCCAGTCAGACCTGTCACCTTTGGACACCTCCTTTTGTGCCTGCAGGGAGAGGCTGCCTGTCCTTGGGTGAGTACCAGGCTGGGCAGCTCTGCTGGCCAGTGTGGGGACCTGATCCATATCCTAAACCCCTCACAGAGTCCTAAAACCCCCCACAGAGTCTCAAACCCCCACTTTTGACTCAGAGCAAGCAGCATCTGCCCTCCTCAAAGAGAGCTGCTGCAGAATTGCAAATGCCCAACCCACCAGGATTTCACTGCGTGTTCAGCAGACTTGCACAGGGCTTTTTTTTTTTTTTTTTTTTTTTTTTTAACAGATATGTGCACTCNAGGGGTTGAGGCGGCACAGCAAGTCCAGTAATGAACTGTTGCTCTGGAAAATAAGACTTTCATTAGGTTAGGATTCTGCCGGGGTGTCTGCGTTCCTCGATAATGAACCGTGATATTGTGCAAAGCCCCGGCGTGGAGCAGGGCTGAGCTTATCTCCTGCTATCATTTACCCACTTATCACCAGCACATGGCTGGTGCTGTCACTGGGGGACTGGGACCAGGGCTCCTTCTCCCTGAGAAGCTTTCTGGGGGTCAAACAGGGGTTTTAAGTGTCGAGCCCAACCCTGTCTCTCTCATTGCTGATGGCCTACAAACAAATGCTGGTGTTTTCTCTGTCTGTTTTTTTTTTTTTTAGGTGTTCATGATTCATCACTCACAGGTCCTGCAATTGCAGTGCGTGTCTCCTCTGGTGTGAAAACATTAATAACTGCTTTGGCTAAGCACAGAGAGATCATTTATTTCACAAATACGCAGAAAATTCCGGCCGGCTGGGATTAAAGCTTAGCGTTCCTTTCTAGGCGAGGCTTTCGGGGCATGTTTTACCAGGAGAAAGGATTTGTTTTCCATGGATCTGTCCTTCCCCAAGCTCACTGCTCACCCCCCAGCCACAGCCTGAGCCATGGGGCTGGTGGAGAGCAGCGACCATCAAAACTGAGCCCAAGTAAGGCACAAACACAGGGATTTGGAGTTATTCCTGCCCTGTCTGAGGGTCTGGAGCAGCATCCTGGGTTTTTTTCCCCCTCCTTCCCTGTGATGTGAGGTCTAAGCAGGCAGGATCTGTGCCCTGGGCTCGTGGCTGGGGGGGCTCAGCCCCGTGGCTCTGCCTCCCCATCCCTGCAGCAGCCCCTGGCTGCTCCCAGCACCGCTCACCTCCGCCAAGGACAAGGAGCAGTAAATCCCAGCAGCCTCTTAAAAAACATTTTAATTAAAAAACCGACATAACAGGAGCTTTAAAGGACATGAAAGACAACAGCTGTGGAGCTGCTCTCTGCTCCCCCTCCCCTGCCTCCCCCTCCTCTCTGCAGTGCTTTTCAGAGTGATTTTTATGTAAAGCTTTTTGGGTTTCCTGCTTTCTGGCCTCCATCTGTGGTTTTGAGTGCAGGCCAGCCAGGAGGGAGGGCACAGGCAGCCCCTGGGCTGGCAGGAGCTGGACACACGAGGGGAGAACCTGCCTTGCCCAGCCCAGAGCAGGCTGGAGCTGCAAAGCCCACTTTGAGGTGGGGATTGGGAGCATCAGGGAGGAAGAGGAGGATCTAAAGGTCCATGGCAGTCAGAGCTGGCTTAGATGAGCTTGGGGCTCCAGCCCAGCCCAGAGCAAGACCAGAGATGGGGTCTTGGTGTCCATCTGGAGACGTGACACACGACCTGCAGGGCAGGGGTGTCCTTTAGAGGTGGCCAGCCATCAAAACTGAGCCCAAAATGGTCCCAGCTCAGCTGGTCCACCCAGCCTGGGGCCAGTTGGTGATGTATCTAAGCCTGGATTTGCTGTTGGCTGGATGGGTGTCCCACCTGGCAGTGTTGGCACAGCACAGAGACTGCCTGGATGGGCTGCCTTGGCACAGGAACCCCCTGGCACAGGGGCCACCACGGCTGCCCCATCGAGGCTGAGCTGATGGGGCCTGAAATCTGCTACCAGTGCCTTTTTTTACCCTGTTTAGATGGGATACTGGGAAGGAATTGTTCACTGTGAGGGTGGTGAGGCCCTGGCACAGGGTGCCCAGAGAAGCTGTGGCTGCCCCTGGATCCCTGGAAGTGTCCAAGGCCAGGTTGGACAGGGCTTGGAGCAACCTGGGACAGTGGTAGGTGGTGGCACTGGATGAGCTTTAAGGTCCCATTCAACCAAAACCATTCCATGGTTCTATGATTTTACTTAAAATCTGTTTCCTGGGACCAGCACTGAGAGTTTTAATCCAGAGCTGGTGATCTCCAGCCACCTCCTCTTCCCAGGGGATCAACATATCTGGAAGATACCCCCAAGACCACAGAGCTAAACTGGACCAGCCATTCCAGAGGGGTTTCCCAACTCTGTTGCTAACACTAATACATGATTTAGGTAAAACATGATGTGGTGTTAGCAATTAGAGGGAATATTTGGATTTTTTTTTAGGAAATCTGATGAGAAGGAGGAGCCCCTACACCGTGGTGAGGAAGAAAAGGTGTTGCCACGTCCTTCCTTTGGTACGTCCACCCCTCCCACCCCACATGTCCCACAGCTCAGGCCTAAAATCATCAATCAAACCAACAGAGTGAAGGCAGGAGCAGGGCCAAAGTCTTCCCACTGGGATTCTCCATGCTTTGCATTTTGCAAATGTAAAGCCCTCACCGGTTCAGGGCTTCCAATTAGAGCTGGGCAAATGAAAACCTTCTCAGCTCGCTGCCCAATCCTCCACCAAAAATTCAAATAAGAAATGCTTTGGATCAGTGCAAAGTACAGACCCTTTGATTTTTTTTTTTCTCCTCCCAAAATAAACCCTTCTCCTTCCCACCCCGATTAATTTTAGATCCCATGAAATGTTTTATTCAATTACAGAATGAAATGTCATTTCAGAACATTAGCTGGAATAATATTCCTTTCTAAAAAGTGCCAGAGCAAAGAAGTTCAACTTTTAAGACCTTTCTTTTCCTCCCTGCAAGGGTGTAGGAACAAATTTGTTTTCTGATGACAAAAACCTGGGATTTTAAAATTTTTTGGTGAGCGCCCTGTGGGATTTCAAGCCTCTGGAGAAGGGATATGACTGAACCCCAGTGGGGTTGATTTTGCTGGAAGCACAGGTTGGCCAAAATCATCTTCATTCCCAAGAGCTCTCTCCTACTTTCTCCAACTCTGCTGACTGCTCTTTAATCAACTATTTAAAACCCAGCTCCGAGACTTCCCATCAATTTCCAAATCTCTCAGACTTTGTGAAAAAAATCAAATAGATCATGAGAAGGAGCACAGGAGAGGCCATTGACTGGAATGAGCCTGACTGGAGGGGTAGGAGGGGATGTTCCTTGCATGGGGGGAAGAGGGAGTTCCGGGGAATGGGCAATAAATTGATTTTCGTGTATTCTGGGGCCACGCTGCTGTTTCCAGCGTGGCTCTGATGAGCATTGCAGGTGGATCTGGAGGCAGGGTTCTGAGGGGATTAGTAAAGATTTATTTTCCTCTTTTCTGGAGTGAGATGAAAGCGGGCAGGGGGAGGGAGAGGCGAGCAAGGAGTGCTACGGAAAGGAACTCATTATTTTTTATCTTTTCCAATGACCTTGTTTATTTTAGTTCTGCTTGAAAGCAGCTTCTTTCCTTGGGAGAATTTGGAGATATCTGGAGACTGGGGCTAGTGAGAAAGGGAGAAAAGGGAAAAGGGAGCTGGGTGAACTGAAGAAACATGGAAAATTAACAGAATAATTGTAAACTGAGCTGGAGAAACACCCACATGGGCTTGGTGCTGTGCTGAAATTCGATGCCTGGGGAAATGTTCCCCCTGTCCAACCTGGCCTCGGACACTTCCAGGGATCCAGGGGCAGCTACAGCTTCTCTGGGCCACCTGTGTCAGGGCCTCACCACCCTCACAGGGAAGGATTTCTTCCATATATTTAACCTAAATTTTCCCCGTTTCTGTTTGAACCCCATTGCTTCTTGTCCTGTTCCTACAGATCCTGGTAAAGAGTCCCTCTCTGGCCTCTCTGCAGCCAGCTGAGGTCCTGGAAGGTGCTGGGAGGTCTCCACTTCTCCAGGCTGATCAGAGCTGGTCCTTGCCCAAGTTACATCTCCTGGAGGAATTCCCTCAGATCCACTACAAGAGGGATTTAATTTGGTTTTTCCCTCTTTATTTCAGTGGGCTTTGATTCTGTCTGGGAAGCAGCAGAAGCTCACGGAGACGTGTATGAATCCCTCCTCAGCCTCCTGGACACTCCAATTCCTCCCTGCCACTGGACATTCCCATTGCTGAGGGTTTGAATTGCAGCCCCCCATTTATTTAACCCTGCCAAGGTTTGGTGGTTTTTTTTGTTTTTTTTTTGGTTTGGTTTGGTTTGTTTTTTGGTTGGTTGGTTGGGTGGTTTTTTTTCCTTTTTTTTTTTTTTTTTCCTTAGCACCCTGTTCTCCCATTATCCTCTGCACTGGGATCATCCTCTGGAAGGAGATGGCTGCACCACAGAGAGAATACCAGGAGAACTTGTGAGGATCCAAAACCAAGGGCCAGCTGATGCTGCCTTTGAGGGGTGAGCAAAGCCCCCCAAACCCTCAGGAGATGCCCCATGGCCCTGATATCCCCTCACAGAACCTCCAAAGCAATACCATGTCCGTGTCCAGCTGATCCTGTAGCTGCATCCACAGCCTCTTCCTCTGCAATAAACCAGTGCCATTCAACCTCCAGATCCTGGTGCTGAAAAAATCCATCCTGAAAAACTCCCAAAGTGCAAGGTCAGCTGTGCTCCTGGTAAAAATCCCCCGCAACCAACGGGTGGGGGGCTAATTTTAGATAAAACCAAGCCCTGCTTTAAACCCTCAGCTCAGATTGGGTTCCTCATGATTACTCAGAAATACTCCTGAAAGTGCTCCGAGTATTCAATTTGCATAGCTGTAAAGGATCATAAATAATTCGAGGTGCTGGGATTTAATTAGTTGACCTATACCAGGGAGGAATTTTGGCCTCATTTATGGAAATCAGGGTCCTTCCAGAGGGAGCCCAGGGCATGAAGTGGCCACGGAGTTGCTGTGGGAGCAGCCATGGAGAAGGAAGGGCCGGGGCCCAGCCCAGCTTACCTGCAGCTCCTCATCATCAGTCCGAGCACTAATTAAGGATAATTGAACTTAAATACAGCCATTGGGAGGTGGGTTTTCACCCTGAGAAGTCCCAGAGAAGCCCATTCAGGAGCAGGGTGGTGCGGCCCAGGAAAGGTGCGGCCTGTGGCCCTTGGGATGTGCTGAAGGCTCTGCTCTGCAAGCTGCAGGGCCCTGTTACCTCCTTATATATTTAATAATATTGGGCTTGCAAAGAGGATCCTGGCTCTTTATCCAGTGCAAATGCCAGCCAGGCATGCCTGGGAAGCTCCAGCTAAACTCCAGAGGCTTTCAGGATGGCTTTGATAAGTGCTGCGTTCAGTGGGAAGGCTCCTTCTCTAGATTTAACCCTCAGACTTCAAAGGCAATAAGAAAAAAATTCCCACTTTTTTTTTTTTTTTTTTTTTAACCCACTGCTCTGAGCTGCCTCTGAAGCCGAGTGAAGAGAAAAGGAATGAGTAAAGGTTGGACTGTGGGGAGCAAAGGCAGGCAAGAGAAAAATGAGATGAAAAGGTCTTTGTAGTAACTGTGCTTTCTGCAAGAGACTTCCCAGCTGCTGGCCGGGGGTCTTGTGTGAGCCCAGGGATCCTCCTGGGCCACCTCTGCTGGGCTGTGTGGACAATCCCAACCCCTGCCCCAAACCACGGCAGCACCGAGAGGCTTTTAAACCAATTTAACCCTCACACAGGAGAAAACACTTTTTTTAAATTATTATTTCTAGCGGGAAAGAGTGCTGAAGGGTTTCCCTGTGTTCCTGGATCTGGGTGGGTCCAGCCATCACTCCAGGTATTTCCCCTGGAGTTTTGTTTTATGTTATTTATGAGGCAGGCAGGGCTGTGCCCAGGGCAGTGCCTGGCACTCCAGTGGGGTCCCAGCACAGTATCCCACATTCCAAGCAGTGTCTGAGGCAGCAGGGCTGTTATAAATAATTTATTCTCTGGGCAGAGGAGGCAGGAAGAGAGAGCGAGCTTTTAATTAAAATGATATCTTACAGATCAAATAAATATGAATAAGATGCCAAAAACAACTGCATAAATCCCAAACATTCTCCTGTGTTTTAATTATTTGTGTTGATAAAACAAGAGCAGAGGCATTTGGCTCTGCTCGGAGGCTGTGGAGGCGAAAGGTTATGCTGGCATTTTTTATGTTCTGTGCAAGGAACAAATGTTTCCGAAGCCCAGATCTGACAAACTATAATTCATATCAGAAATTAAATTGGAATTTAGAGAACAATTGTTAATATTTCAAAGTAATTGTTTAAGAAATTATCATTTTGGTATCTGCCGCAAAAATAATTACCCACCACTAATTTTTCTTTTTCAAAGGCTGCTATTTGCTGGGATAATGTTGGAAAGATGAGGAGTTTGTGCTGGGAGCTATTTATGTAGTTCAAATGAGGAGATAAATAGGAAGGGACTTTCATGTTCCCAGGCAAATGAGTCTGACTAATGTACAGCTTCGAGCTCAAAAGTGGGCCTTGGATTTATTTGGAAATTGGGGGAACTTTTTATGGATGGGACGTGCAAGAAACAGCAGGTGAGAAAATAATCAAAAGCTGTGCATATTAATTAGGAAATGGTCCGCAAATAAACCCTGAGGGTATGATGGAGAGCCCCTGCTTGCCCAGTGAGAAGTACCAGCATCCTACTGACCATTTTGGCAGGATTTTGGGGTAGAAAGGAGCTGCATTCCTGCTTCTGCTCTTCACAGGCCATTAGCAAAATGGAAAGGGGCTGAGAACTTAAACATTTAGAGCATCACAGGAAAAAACTGGGGTAGAAGGGATCTTAAACACCTGCATCCCACAGCTTGAGGGTGGGGTTATCCAGATCTCATAGCACAGTGCTCCTTCCCTCTATTGTGCTGGTGGAAAATGCATCCTCCTCACTTTAAGCAGGCCTTTCCTCAAGGCATGGAGAGAAACTGGAGCAGGGGCAGCACCAGAAAAGGCCCAGCAGTTCCAAGGAGTTGCTGTGGACTTCTCTGTTCAGGCAGGATCTGGCAAAGGAAAAGCATTTCCATGAAAACAGCTTCAAGTGCAAAAGGAGAAATTATTTTCTGGGGTTTGTTAAATTTTTCTGCAAAATCATTACTCCATCTTTGGTGGGAATAATTCCCAGCTGCACTTTGAAATATCTCCCTTCCTGCCATGCTCTTGTTTTAATGGGTGACTTTTTCTCCAAGCTATTCTGATGTTGATGGTGACTTTTAAAGCACACAGGCAGAAGCAGCAATTTGTACCAAGTCTTCTGGGAAAGGCTTTTCTGTCACCTCAATCCCCATTTTTATCTCTGAATTGTCACCTCTGGTACCCTCTGCCTTCCCCAGCCACCATCTGGGCCCCCAGTAACCCTGCCCAGTTGTGCTGTTGGCCACTGGGATGTTTTAGCTGAGCCAGAGGTTGGTCCCCCCACCCTGAAGAACCCAATAAACCTGTCCAGCCACCTCCTGGGTGGGGGAAGTTCCTTGTGGCTGTGCCTTCCAGCCCCTCCATGCTACACCTCCCCCTCCCCTTTGATCTCCACCCTCCCATGAACACCTTGGTCCCTAATGAGGGACACACTTGACCTTTGCAGAAGTGGTGTTTAAAGATTCCTGGAGAATGGGGGGGGAAGCAAATAATCCCCCTCAGATCCATCCTCACATCTTGTTGTAAGCACCCCAATTCCAAAGCAGATCACAGGAAGAAGCTGGTTATCAGCAATTAGCAGTGGGAGCAGTAATTAAGGCAGCAGTAATGATGTTTGCCCTGGATGGGGATGTCACTCCTCTCTGGGAGCTGCTCAGGTCCAGGGTCCTGGAGTTCTGGATCCTGCTGTGCCAAGCTCTCCATTGCCCTGTCCGTGCTGTGCCTTTTGAATAATTGCTGTGATTTAGGAATTAATGGTGGTGGTTTCAGGTACAGGACAAAATGCAGGCAGAATAGTCCTGGTTTGTGCCATCCTGCTGGTGCTGCACCCCACGGAGGGACCTGTGAATCCTATCCAAGGATGGGCAGGAGAAATCAGAGAGAAATGTCCTCTTTCCCCATGAAAAAGGGAGGAAGATGGATTTTACTGGATTTGCCAGGCCTCCTGCTCTTGCAGGGCTGTGGGTAAATCCATGGGAGCAGGGAGGTTGTGGCAGCTGCTCCATCCCTGGCAGTGTCCAAGGTCAGGTTGGATGGTGCTTGGAGCAGCTTGGGGCAGTGGGAGGTGTCCCTGCCCATGGCAGGGGGTGGGATTGGATGAGCTTTAAGGTCCCTTCCAACCCAAACCATGGGACAGCTTGGAAAATACAGGGAAAGATGGGCTCTTTTCTGCCCCGACCCTCTCTGTTGTGGGATGCTTGCAGTGGGTGAGGGAATGGGGTCTGGAGCCCTTCCTCTGGGAAGTTCATTGGTAGCATTGAGCTGTTCATGAATATCAGAGCAAAAGATGTCTCTGCCAGGAAGTTTTTCCCTCCTACTAAGCCAAGATTTTCCTATTCTAAGTTTCATAGAATGGGTTGGGTTGGATGGGACCATAAAGATGATCCCATCCCACCCCCTGCCATGTGCAGGGACACTTTCCACGACCCCAGGGCTCTCCAAACCCCATCCAACCCAGCCTTGGACACTTCCAGGGATCCAGGAGCAACCACAGCTTCTCTGGGCACCCTGTGCCATGGCCTCCCCACCCTTTGAGTACAGATTTTCTTCCCAATATCCCACCTAACTCAGGCTCATTCTGCTTCTTCTGCATCTGTGAAGAGATGTTAAAACAAAACAAAACAAAAAAAATCTCTCTTTCCTGCTGTTTATCATCCCTAAATATCAGAACTAACAACCCAGGCTTCCTTTGCTCTTTCCAACCTGCCTCATAAATCATCCCTACACTGCTGGGATCATTGCTGAGCTCTTCCCTGCCTTCCCTGGCTATGGGAATGGGCTGCAAATTTCCATGTGGATCAGATCTGAATTAGTTGCCTTAACCCAGAGGCTAAAGAAGGAGTGATTCCTCTCTCCTGCAATGCATTGATTTCACAGAAGCTAAATGCTGTTGGTTTGGGTTTTTTCCTCCGATACAACACAATAAATTGGATTTAGGGTTTTCTTTCCCATAAGGTTTGCTATGGGAAAAACAAGGGAGGGGAAATGGGGAGGGAGAATCCAATCCCTTCCCAGGTAAAGCTTGCCCCATCACATATTGGGGTACAGGGAATGGGGTGATTTCCCCCATCCCCCAGATCTTCCCAGCAGGGTTCTGGGGCAGGATTTGGCCCCTCATAGGTGACACTGCCATGTCCCCAACCTGTTTCTCCCCCAGGAACCTGTGGTGGGAATCCTTTTCAGCAGCAGCCAAGGGCTGGGATTTGAAGCATTCCTGCTCTCTAAGGACACTTTCAGGGATGCCAGGACACATGGCAAAAGACCAAGGAACTTTTCCCACTGGTTTTCCAGCATGAAACACGGCCAACTCCACCTGGAAACATTCCTTGGCATAACCACCAAACTTTTGGTCCAAAGGTCTCAACTTCTTGGGTTTTTTTGTCCTTATAGGCTTTATAATAATGCTAATAACTATATATAATAACTATGATAATGCTAATAATGAGCTAATTTGGTTGGTGTCATGTTAGACACAGAAAATGCTCCCACGGAACAAGGGGCAGGACAAGAAGAAATGGTCTCAAGTTGTGCCAGGGGTAGGTTCAGGTTGGATAGTGGGGAAATTTCTTCACTGAAAGGGCTGTCCAGTCCTGGCACAGCTGCCCAGGGCAGTGGTGGACTCGCCATCCCTGGAAGTGTTTAAAAGCCACGTGGATGTGGCTCCTGGGGACATAGGCCAGTGGTGGCCTTGGCAGTGCTGGGGTGATGGTTGGACTCGAAGGTTTTCCAACCTTAACTCTGCTATGATTCCAAAGCCAGGTGGAAAGTGAGAGATCATGGAGTGATGAAGGGAGGAATAGACACAGGGACCAACCTTTCCCTGCTGGAAAAGCTGTGCATTTGCTCTGAGGATACCCCAAAGGAAAGTTGGGTGTTTGTCTATGCTGCAGAGGGTCCCCAGGGGGATCTCTGGGCAGCCAGGGAGTGTGGAGATATTTTTGCATCCAGGGGAGCTGCTCCGAGGAAACAGCTCTAATTAGAGGAAAATATTTGATCTCCATAGGCCTTTGGTGAAATATCTCAGAAAGGCAGCAGATGTTGCTGAAATTATTTAGTTCAACTTTTTTCCCCTTTTTCTCCTTTTTTTTTTTTTTCCAAGGCACATTGAATTAAAATTCAGTAAACAGACCACGGCACTTTATTGAGGGGTGTCAAAAACTTGATTGAAATCAAAACTGATGCCTGATGTGAAGCAAAGCACATCCCTTTGCCTTCCCTTTGGAAGTCAGAAGTTATCCTGAACCTCCAGCTCCCCCTGGGAGCTACCAAAGACTCTCCAAAGCTCGTGGTGGCACAGCAAGGACAAGCTCCTGTTCCTGGTGTCACCCTGGCTGGCACAGTGTCCAGGTGATCTGCACTCTGCATGGTCCTGCCTGGAACCACTCCTTTCCCAGGTATTTCCCTTCTCTGATGAGCCAGAAGGGTCAAATCTGACTTCTTAGCCCTAAAAGAAGCTGTCCATAAATATAGGGCTGCCTGAAGACCCCCAGAAGGTCTCGTGGAGGTGTCTGACTTCTCCAGGGTGGGTTCAAGAGAGCAACTTTAGAAGACGTCATCAAAACAGGTCTGATCTTCAGTTTAAGGAGGCTTGGGACACCAAAAGCCCCATTTTAGAATATTTTGCAGTCCCCACATTGGCAGCATTAAACCAGCTCTGAAGTGATGTGCAGTGGGAGACAGCACCAGCCACGAGCTCCACTGGGCAGGTGGAAAAGTGGGAAAATGATTCTCCTGGTGCAGGGGAGGAAATGCAGTGAGTGTGGAATCATAAAATCCCAGAATCTCTTGAGCTGGAAGGGATCCTTCAGGACTGAGTCCAACTCCTGGCCCTGCACAGGACACCTCAACAACAATCCCACACCCTAAATACCATCCTATAAGCACAGGCAGCTCCACTGAAATAGGGAATAATCACCTTGAATTGTCATTGTCCAAGAATCCACAGAGAACCTGCTGCACAGGAAAAACATCAGACAGAAACCTTGTTTGGGTTAGGGAGTCAAAACAAGGGGCTTGGTGGGTTTGCTTGTCTGGTGTAACCCCAAAAGCATCTGCAGGACACCCCACAGGACAGGTCACTTCATGATATTGAGGGAGTCAATGCATCGATCTGTTTGGCGAATGATAAGCAGGGTTTTGCTTCCATCAGGGCGGTGAATATTAATTGATTTGACAGGCTGCAGCTTGGTAAAACAAGAACAGGGGCATCGGGGCATCGCTGTATTAATTAGCCATGGAGGAGCTGCTTTTAGCTGCTTCCGAAGTTTAATCAATATGCTCCATTGGAGTCCCCAAAGGCTTGTGGAAACAGCCTTTGAAATCCTCTAAATTGTTGCCTCTGTGAGGTTTCAGGCTCTTGGCGTGTTCTTGTTCCACAGTTTTTCCTCCCTCCTGGAACCCACGGTGACCCACCAGGACTGGCGCGGGTGGGATTCCTGATTTGGGTCTCCCATTTTGCATCCGCCAGGAATAGAAACAAATGAAAGAGAAGTTCTGTTTTAGTCCAATAATAATAACAATAACAATGCCAGACACTAATGAGGTGCCCTCTGCTCCCGGTTCCTATCTGCAGTAAATTACCTCCATAGGCTTCGTCTGATGTGAGCGGGCACGGCACCATTGAAACGGGGTTTGGCTGAGCCCTCACACACTGCTCAGGCTTTGATTTCATACAAAGCGAGGCTTGAGCTTGTTAAGACGCTTTACTGAGAGGGAGGGAGGGAGAAGGCAGAGCTCCAGATAAAGCTGGGAGTGAAATTGTGGAGAGAAGCGGGTGGAGGAAATGCAGCATCGGGATGGGGAGGGGAGATAGGGAAGGCAGGGATGCTGCTGTGCTCTGAGTCC
This sequence comes from Chaetops frenatus, assembly GCA_013400775.1. Classification (NCBI taxonomy): domain Eukaryota; kingdom Metazoa; phylum Chordata; class Aves; order Passeriformes; family Picathartidae; genus Chaetops; species Chaetops frenatus. The sequence continues at coordinate 912,744 of VZTR01002665.1, forward strand.
TGGTGTTTTCCAGGAGGTGAAGGGAAAGCCAAGTGGAGGGGACAATGGGAGCGTTGGGGGGGCAGGAGGAGGAAGGCAGGACAGCAGGGATGGACTGGGAGAGAGCAGGAGGGCTGGCCCACCACTGACGGGGCTGCTGGGGGCATGAAAAATCCATCGAGGAAGAGCAGCTCACCAGGAAAGGGATCCAGGAAAGGGAAGGAGGGCTGATCCTGTAGGGTTTGGGAGGTGTCTCTGACCTTTGGGATCTAAGGCAGCCCGGTGTCACTGTCACCAGCAGCTTTACAGAGAGGTTTCACAAGGTGTTAGGAAGGGAGGGCTGTGCAGCCCTTGCAGAAATGTCCTGGTGTCCTGGTGCCTTTTCCATGGATTGTGATGAACTCAGTGTTTGTTCCAGAGCCCAGCTGGAGCTGGGACAACGCCTCTCCCAGGGAACACCTGAGGCCTGAAATCTCTGTTATGTCATAGAACCACAGAATCACAGAATTGTACAATCCCAGGATGGATTGGGCTGGAAGGGACCTTAAACCCATCCCATTTTTCCACCCTCTGCCACTGGGCAGGGACACTTTCCACTGTCCCAGGTTGCTCCAAGACCCATCCAACCTGGATGAAAACTCCGAAACCTCTCTGGGCAACGATGTATCTGTCCTTGGCCACTCCAGCAGACCCTGGTGCCTGCCAAAAACTGAAACACATTTTCCTCGAGTTCCTGACTTTATCATTTGTTGCAGCATTCTGCTGTTTTGGCTTCTCATCCCTTTTCCAGACAACACCTGCCCAGCTGTGCCAACAGCAGCTTCCCCGGCACACTTCCCTTGCTCCTTCAGCAATTCCACTTGTGTGACACCCCGAGGTCACTGCTACAGATGTCACCCCAGCGAGGGGACACGGGGAGAACAAACACTGCTCTCAGGGCCCCAGCATAATTATTCCAATTCCAGAGCCAGCCCTGAGCTGTGCCTGCTGCTGCTGCCACACAGATTCCAGGCACGGGCACATCCTGCTGTTAATAATGGAAGATCCCCGGTCTCTCTGGGGGCAAAGCTCTTTGCTATGGGCAAGGTACTAAATCACAGCTGAAGTTTCTAGGCCAAATTATTTCCACTTTTATTTTTTGAGGAATGAGCTTCCTAAAAATTGTGAGCTCATTTTTTGAGGAATGAGCTTCCTAAAAATTTCCAGGCCTGCCTACCTCAGCTCAGTGGGTCATGGGTAGAGAAGGAGCCAGTAGGGGAAGGCTTAGACCATCCTAGAGTGATGCTGCATTGGTGATCAGATGAATTAGGGAAAAGTAGGGCTGGAAGGGACCCCAGACTTGTGTGTCCCAGCCCTTCCCAAGGCAGTGTTAACCCTTTCCTTATCACTACCAATATAAGGCCCCAGGAATGGGAAAACTTCCTGCAGCAACATCTCTGGAGACACCAGGCAGTTCCCAGCTCTTTCACAGGATCCCAGACTGGTTTGGGTTGGAAGAGACCTTAAAACCCATCCAGTTCCAACCCCCTGCCATGGGCAGGGACAGCTTGCACCATCCCAGGTTGCTCCAGGCCCTGTTGAACCTGTCTTTGAACATTTCCAGGGATGGTGACTCCAACACTACCCTATGACAAACCTCTTCCAGTGCCTGACAACCCTTTCCATGAATAATTCTTCCTTAATTTCCAATCTAAACCTCCTGAAGCCATTTCCTTTTGTCCTGTCCCTGTTTCCTGGGAGCAGAGCCTGACTCTCCCCGGCTGCCTGCTCCTGTCAGGGAGCAGTGCAGAGCCAGAAAGTCCCCCCTGAGCCTCCTTTTCTCCAGGCTGAGCCCCTTTCCCAGCTCCTTCAGCTCCTCCTGGTGCTCCAGCCCCTTCCCCAGCTCCACTGAAGGTGAAGGGAGGGGGCTCTGATGACATCCAGGCCAGTGACTCTCTTCCATTCAGATCCCTTGTTCATTCCTTCCCTCTGTGCCCTTAGCCAGAAAATCAAGGATCTTGGGCACATCTCAGACTCCTCCTCAATCCTCCCGGCCTCAGCCACCATCCAGCTCTGCCTGTGGTGGGTGGGAGTGTCCCTGCAGGTCCCCCTTTCCCTGTCACATGGATGTGCTGGCTTCAGATGCCCTCAAATTCAGCCACATGGCAAAAATGCCCTTTTCCCCGTGGGGTGGTGGTTTGGGATACAGTTGTGCCTCCTGGCTGTGGTCATGAACACCTCTGTGGGTGCTGCCCAAGGTCAGGACTCCCCCTGGGCCAGGGGCAGTGCAGGAACCAAGGTTAATAACTCCTGCTCTGCACACTCAGAGATCAGATGGTCTGGGCTCCTCCACAAAGGCCCCCAGAGAGGACAGGGAAAGGACAGAGGTGTCAGAGTAGAGAAGGACACAGAGGAGGAGAGGGGGGTGGAAATGCAGGTTCTGCAGCCAAGGAAGCCTCTGCTGGCTCACTGGGGTTTCCCTCTGAGGACTGCTGGAGGGTTGGATGGTTCCCCAGCTCCTGGCCCCCCGAACAAGGGGTGGGATGTGTGGGACAGGGGATGGAGAGGCCAAGGCAGCACTGCAGGAGAGCACAAAGAGCTGGTTTGGAAACGAGCCCTGTGCAAGCACATTTTTGTCTCCATCACTCCTCCCTCTTACAGGAGACCTGAGAGTGTGAATCTGATCAATACTTGGGATTTGTCCAGAAGAAAGAGCAACAAAATACAGGTCCCTTGCCAGAGGAGCTGGGGTTTATCCCGAGGAAGCCACGAGTGGTGCCAGAGGGAAGCCTGGGGAATATCCATGGATGTGAACATTTCTGTGCACTCACCTGCCTTTGCTCTGCAGCTCTGGGGGCTGCCTGCCCCACACCCTGCTCTTCCCAGCATCCAGTGATGCTCCTCCCAATGGGATTGGTGCACACAAAGACCCACCCTGACTGTGGAACAAGTGCTTCCTCTGGGGGAGACAGCATTTGCTGAAGAGGAATCACCCACACCTCGTGCCATCATTGGTCTGAAAACTCCCAAGGAAACCCTCCATCAGCACTGCCACAATCACCTCCCCATCTCCCTGCTCCACCTCTTTGCAAGGAAAATGTTCTAATTAAGGCACGGACTGGAGGAGCAGATGAAGTGCATTGATGAATTGGCACTTAGACAAGGGATTAGAAATAATAAACTCTTCTCAAGAACCACCCTGAAATGAAGGGTTTCTTCTCTGGGGGTTTTCTCAGCTGGGACCAGTGGTTCTCCATCCCTGGTGCTGAGGCTCCCTCACACAGCACTGTTTGCCATAGCAATGGGGTTTTCTTGGTGCTGACATTCCCAGGATGAGGCTTTCTCTGTGGGGAAACTTTTCCTTTCACATATAGGGAGGGGTTTTTAGTGTGCACGGGGTATTTAAATGGAATTGCACATCACTCACTTTTAATCTTATTTTTCAGTCCCATTTCTTTCCTTGTCAGAATCCTGGCTTTGTTCTGACCATTGCAAAAGCCTTCAGGTTCTGATTTCATTTTTCAGGTCAGGTCCCGCTGTGTGAAGGGAGTGGTGACCAGCGAGGGGCAGGAGAAGGGATGTTCCCATTCCCTGACCCCAAATCCCTTTTCCTTTGGGATATCCTAGTGCCCACCCCAGGAGTTACCCTGGGCAGTGGGGAGCACCTTCAGTGAACTCCCTCTAAGCTAAAGCTGCTTCATAAACAGCAGAACAATATCTATAACCCACACATCCCCATTTTAAATGTATTTCCATCCCATTTCCAAGCCTTCTTTTGCTTCCTGCATGGCCTTGAGCCAAGACTCCAGGCCTGCCATGCCCACAATTGCTACAGAGTCAGTAAATCCCAGCCCTCCTGTAATGAAAACGTCACTAATGATAAATATTTAAAGGGATGTGATGCTTATTTTTATATTTACTACCCTGACCTTTATGTATTTGGCTTTTATTTTATGTTTTATGGGGCTTCCCTGGGCCTTTTCCCAGGCACACACACAAAAACCCCACAAGGGCTCCTGGAGTGTTGTTGCATTATAAACACACCCAGTCCCTTACAATTACTGAACTTTAATGCCTGCTGTAATTACTGCCTGCACTTTGCATTAACGCCCGGGGTGATGGAGTGAAGAGGTGTTCAGACACCAAGAGATCCCCATCCCGAGGGAATTTCCAGGGGGAATCATTGCCTCCCATCCTGTGATTTATTGTGTTGTGCCTCGTGTGGGGAGGCTGAGCCTCTCCCGAGCTCTTGGCACCCACAGTCGATGGAAAAGCTGCCATGGGAACACTCAGCTGTGCACAGGCTGCTGTGTCAGCAGGGAAGGGTCTTGATCCTGGCAATTCCACAAGGGGAGAAAAAAATCAAGGAGAACAGCAGGCACAGGGAGGAGAAGGCGAGCATTTGCCCACAGGTCTTCTCCTCGTGCTGCCTCGCCCAGGAGAGTGCTGGGGAGCACTGGGAGCTCGTCCTGCTGCAGGGTGACCTGTCCTGGGCTTGTCCTGCTCCTCCTGGGCGTCAGCCCCGCTCCAGGAGCAAGGGCAGGATTTAGGGATGTTCAGCACATCCATGAGGACACGGCTGCCAAGGAACCGGGCACCTCCTGCAGCAGCGAATTCCCGAGGTGCTTGCACCTGGCAGCCTTGGCTGAGCCCCACTTCCCGTTTTCCCTTCAAGGAGTGGGGGGAAAAAAATGAAAGAAGGAGTTAATTGGCCTGATTGGGCTCTGCTGAAAAAGTTTCAAAGGAGAGGAAAAGAAAGTGCTGAGGCAGCTCCTTTCTGTGTCTTTGAACTTTAGGCTTTGAAAAGAGGTGGGGAAAAATCTTAAGGAATTAACGAGGACTACAGGGAAATTATTGAGGAGGAACTTTCAGTGCTCCCAGCTTGGAAAGAAATAAAAAAAATCCTTTACATAGATATATATATATAAAATAATATATATACAGATATATTTGCATACACGTGGATGTGAGAGTATGACCCCTTCACCCAGTCGTTCATCTTCATCTCTCTGATTTGATTTTAATGATTTTTATGAATTATTTGATTTGTTTCCATGGTGCCTGGGAAGGGCAAGAGCTTCCCTTCTCCCACATCAGGAGCTGTGGAAAAGCAGAGGCAGCTCAACAAAGGACTGGGGTTTGCCACCCCTCTGGCAACATTTGTGGAATCTCAGCCTGGACTGGAATTCTTCTCTTTCCAGGAAATATAAACTTCTTTTTTTTTTTTTTNTTTTTTTTTTTTTTTTTTTTTTTTTTTGGTCAGAAAAAGCCTAAGGATAAATATTCTTGGATGAAAACCTATAAAAAGCTCAGACTGACAAACTATTTTTTTAGGCACTTCTTTTTCTCCCAACAAGAATTTATCTGTCAAGAGAAACAGATGTTCTCGATGAAAACCCCTCTTTAATTACAACTCTGTCAGAAAACCTGCAGACAGATTTCTCTTTTTTCCCCCTCAAACCCATTAAAATGTGTGCAAATGGCCAAGGTTTGAAAGCCACGTCTCCTCTCGTAATATAATATTTAAATAAAACATTTCCCCATTAAGCTAAGAACCAGCAAATCCACAAGGCAAATCTCATGGACAAATCCAGGTTCTAAGATTTGCTTTTATAAAATGAGGTGTTGAGCTTAAACCTGAGCTTTGCAGTGCTGAGGTGGTTTTGGGGCCCTGAACAACCTGGGTTTCTCTTGTGGTCACATGAGCTGAATGCCCCTCTCCAGAATTTAGGACTTCCACCAATCAGGCCAAATATTTGCATTAAAAACTCTGAGTTGAAGGTCTGGCCATAAGCCAGGAGTTTCTTCAAGCCTCAGGTTTTTGGTTTTTTTTTTTTGTCACTAAATCTCTCTGTGTGCCCAGTAAATATTTTCTTTAGTAAATACATGAAAGCCTGACTGGAAGCTTTCCCTCTCCCCCCCTTGCAGATGATGGCAATGTGACATAAATGTTAAAAGAGGTTTCTCCAGCACAGCATTCCCCGAGGCTGACACACCACGACTTATCCAGGGGAATAAAGTTCTGCTGGAGAGACTGGCAGGAATGCAAGGTTGATATTTCTTTATTTATTGGTTACAGTAATTGGCTAGAACATGGCTGAGTAGTTGGAGGAAAATAATCAATAGTTCTTGTCCGCTAATGAATGATTTTTCAGCAGTCGCTGGTGTAAATAGGTTTCATTAAAACAGCAAATCCTCCCAAACAAGAAAATTAACGAGGGCTTATGAAACCTATGAAATTGCACAGGTCTGAATGGCTGACAGCCATGACAAATATCTGCTATTGTTGGGGTTGGGAAGCAGGTTTTCGCTTCAATTTTCCCACTTGTCGCTTAAATAATATCAATAATTAGCAAATCCATTATGCCTTTCCCAGAAATCTTCCAGAGCGAAACGTGTTGGCCCCAACTCAAGACAACGTCCTGTTCCTGAGCAACCTCCACGTGCCTGGGCTCAGTTCCTGCCAAATCCATGCCCTGTAGCTGCACCAATAAACTGGGAATTTTAGGAGTTGGGCCCTCAGACTCACCCATTCAAAAGAAGTGAACTGGCGTTGCTTTTCTTGACTTCTGGGAATAAAGGGATGTGAAACCAGTTTTCCACTGAGGGCTTCCAGCCCAGGAAATTGTGGTGTAGGGCAGAGGGAAAAACCTGGAAATCTGCACCAGTGCTGCTGGAGGATCCTGGGGTCAAAAGAGAGTGGGATATAAGAGCCTGGACTGGGTGGTGCTGCTAATTTGATATTTCTCTCAAACAGTTAACTCTGTTTCTTCCATCCAAAGAGGAAAGCTCCAAAAAGTGATTTGTTTTGGCCAGCCTTGAGCAGGACTCCCTTTGCCCCAGAAGAAAGGGAAACTCGTCAGCTGCAGCTCCAAAGATCAAAACCCCAAAGCCACTTTGTGGAAATTTTCCCAGCACCTTTCCTCAGCTTCCCAGTTTTTTGTTGAAAGAGTTGGGGGCTCTCGGCAGCACCAGGGAGATTTTTGTGAGTGGCAAAGCGTAACCCTCAGTGCCAGAGAAAGCTCTTCTCTGCTTCCTGCTCTCAAAGGAAATCCCTCCTTCTCCTTCTCCTTCTCCTTCTCCTTCTCCTTCTCCTTCTCCTTCTCCTTCTCCTTCTCCTTCTCCTTTCCCCTTTTCTCCTGCCTCTTTCTTTCCTCTTCCCATTGTCCTTCCCCTTCATCTTTTCCCCTTTCCCCTTTCCCCNCCCCCTCCATTCCCACCCCACCCTGATGGAGAAGGCTCTTGGAGGCAGGAGCAGCTTTGGGCACTGTGTCTGTGCCAGCAGCACCGGCCAGAATCTGTGATTTGATGGCAAATTGTGCTGGTAATCTCCCTCTGAGGGAGTTACTCCCATTTTTCATGGTGGCGAGTCCTTTAGGGATGTGGATGAAAAGAGAAAGTGTTTCATTTGCTCTTTGGGAGCCAGAGCTATAGATCAAGGCCCAGCTCATTCCCCAAAGAGCAGAAATGGGTTTTTTTCAGGCAAGAATTGAGGCTCTCCCCAGTGAAAACTAAAACAGTTATCTGCACTTTCATCCACAGGTCAGCAGCAGAGATTTTTCTCCCAAAGCTGGATAAATCCAGGCTGTTAGTGCCTCTCCTTCCCACTCTCCTTAGTTATTGCTTTTTATTTCATGAGGGGTGATGCCCAAGCAAACACTTCTCCTGAGTTTGTCCTTGCCTGCTTGTAGGCACTGCCCAAACTTGTGGCTGAAGCTCTGTACCTGAGCAGCTTTGGTGCCTGGGGTGTTCCTCTGTGGGCCATGATCCGGATACAAATGCTCAGGCAGCTGGCAAGGGACAGGCTGAATAATCTCTGGGAATTCAGAGCACACCCCACAGCCCGGGTGGAGATGGAGACTCCTCTCTCTCATGAAGGTGGCGGTGGCCCCCCACCCATCAGAGGTTTTATGGGTGTCTTCTCCTTTAGCCTCCTGCTGCACATCACTCACCTTTGATTCCCTTGGGCTGATTTTGGGAGATACTGACCTCTCCATCTTCATCTTATCTTGGAATGCATGTGGAATTGTAGATGTGCTGCTTAGGCACAGGGTTAAGTGGTGGAATCAATGATCCCAGAGGACTTTTCCAACCCCAGTGATCCCATGAAAGCTCCCCAGTGCCCACCCAAATGGCCACAGATTTGTGGGCAGCTGGCAGAGCTCTTGGGCTGTGTTTGGGTACCAAGGAGATTTGGGTGAACCTCGGTGGTTCAGGCTCAGCTCGGCAAGGGGATGGCTCTGCCATGAGCCATCCCAGCACTGGCACTTCCCAGCATTGCACAGGCAGTTTAATTCCAGGCCTGGGGAGTTGGGAAGGTGCAAGCCAAAGCTGGACAAGTGTCCCAGCCTGTTTTCACCACACCAACCCCAGCACCTGGTGTTCCAGCCAAAGATCCCAGCTGGAATCGAGGCACGGCTGAAGCACAAGGAATGTCCTTGCTCTTGGCTCTGCTGCAGGAAGCCACTTCCCAGCTACTTCCAGCCCCTCCCCTCCACCTCTCCAGGGCACCATGAAATATTTAAGACCCAAAAATGCCACTCAAGTGACCCCAGCCACAGCCCCATTGACTTAACTTTGTGTCTTGACCTTGTCTTGCTTTCACTGTCATGGACAGTCTTGGCTACCAACCCTGACCCTGTCCCTGTCCCTGTTCCTGTCCCCACTCCACTCACCTGGCACAGGTGCCATGGGACTGAGCTGTTTCTGTGGTCTGGGTCCACTATCTCCACAGACAGGAGGTTTCCAAAGCCAAAGGTTTCCAATGCTGCCTTCCCTTGCCCATGATCCTCATGGCTGTAAATCCTGGGCCTCTGTCACCAAGAGTCATTGAGCTTGTCTGGCTCAATCTGGAATAATTTATTCCTTCTGAGCCCAGGAAGTCCCAGCAGAGATGATCATCTGCTCAGGATCCATGCTCAGGATGAACTCCTTCCCTCCTGGAGACACCCAGCCGTGTCCATAAGCCAGCAGCACTGGCTTGCACTGACATTCCCATGTTCCTCCTTCCCTGCCATGCCCTGAGCCCAATCCTAACTCTTTATCCCGACACCACACCTGTTTGCTCTGCTGCAGCTGAAGAAATGGAGGGCTAGATTGAATTTTGGAGGCTCAGCAGCTCTGTTTACACCCATGGCCTTGTCCTTTTCAGCAGGAAAAGCCCCCAGATTCCCATGGGCTTGCAGGGCTTTCCCTGCTGGCACCCAGAGAGTTGCTCTGCCCAAACTGTGGGATGAATGAGCTTTTCCTGGGAGAAATCCCCTCTGCAGTGTCCCCCGCCCCCCCAGCCCCTCGGAGCTGAGCGTGAAGTGTGTTTTATTGTTTGTCACCCGAAGCACTTGAAAAAATTACACAAATCCATCAAAGTAATGAATCTTCTCAGCAGAGGCAAACAGACAGAGACAGGCAGGCGCTGAGCTGAGCCCAGGCAGCTTTCAAAATTAATACCAGAGAAATGGTGCCCTTTTGCTCTCCTTTTGGGGGTGGCTGCCTGGTCAGGGTGAGGGGACATGCAGGTGATGGCTTTTCACAGGGGACATGTCCTCCTCCAAGTCCTGTCACCCTCCTGGTGCCCCACGACAGCAGCATCTGGCAGCTCCGGGAATGATGGAGCGACACCACGGGTGATGCTGCCTTACACTGATGAGTGCAGACAGGGCACTTAGGGAACAGCTGGATTTTTGAGAGTGCCAAAGCCTCTTCCCCTTCCTTCAGCCAGCCTTAAGTGGCTCCCTGCGGCCCTCTGGGCTCTCCCTCCAGTTTGTCTGTGCCTGAGCAAGCTCCTGAAGTCCTGACGGGAGAGGCTGCCCTTGCTGCCAGGCCTGTGCACGGCTTGTCACATCCTGGGCTCCATAAATAATAAATTGTGGTGTTCCTGGCTCCTCCAAGCTTTCACTTAGTTTCCAGGGACAATAAATCTACCTGTCTATCTATTTCCATATGTACATTTTTAGTGTGTGTATAAAGACAGACATATATATATATATATACACACACATAAACACAGACTTGAGGGTTGGGCTTGATGATCTTGGAGGTCTTTTCCAACCTTAATGATTTTAAGGCGTTTCATTTATCACGTCTCACTTGTGATATGATATTTCAGATATATATCACCACAATATGGGCTCAGAGGGGACAGGTCTGAGATCACTGTGCAGGATGGTTTTGCACCAAGAGCATCCTGGCTCCTCTGCTCCTGTTCCATCCCTACATCCACACCCACATCCCGATTAAATCTCATCACCCTGCACTTGCTGCCTCCTCTGAAGCCCCATCCCTTCAGTCCAGCTGTTGCAGTGAGAAGATACCCAAAACTGTTTTGTTTTGTTTGGGTATGTTTTTTTCCCAAAAAAAG
>VZTR01002665.1:923093-966359 GCA_013400775.1 Chaetops frenatus
AAAGTAGGAATGTGGCATTTCACCAAGGATCATGATCCTGCTCCTTCAGCCAAGCACAAGGAGGGAAAGCAGCACAAAGCAAATTGCTCTGGAGCACCAGAATCCCTCTGTTGTTCCAACCTCTCCCATCCTGAGGGGTTTTTAATATTTATTAGTCCACGAAGCAGTGGAGGCAGCAGTGCCTGCAGGGCCTGCCCTTGCCCTGAGGAGAGGAGAGGGGACAGAGGGTGGGAAGGAAGACGGATGGATCGGGAATTGTCTCCAATTTATGGGGCTCCGTGGTTCCTGCCGCCGCACGTCTCCGAGAAATGACACCACTACTTCAGGAGCAGAGATTAATCTGAGCCAGCAGGAGAAGGACAAAACAAATCATCCACTGCAGGAATCTCATTCGGGGCCTGTTGGGAAGAGCCCTGGGATGAATGGCTTTTGTAAAGACCACACCAGCAGATGGATTTCCCCCCTTCTCTGTGTTTTCCTACAAGTCGAGGTCCATAAGGTGTGGGGTGGAGGCAATCCTGGGGTGCTTTTTTTTTTTTTTTTGGCTGCACATAAAGCACCTAGGATCTGCAGGGGTGGGGAGGATTGGGGCTGGATGAAACTCAGAGCTGGGATAGGAGAGCACGGAGAGCTGGAAGCTGAAAATCCACAGTGATCTGTGTGCACAGGGAGAGGTGGAATCACCCTCAGGGCATCAACCCCCTGTTTGTTAACCATGAGTTCAGCTGTAGGCCAGGAACAAGGATCAGGTTGGGAAGAAGGGGCTGACATTCTCTGGAATTACAAAAAACCTTAGAGGAGGTGGATGCACATCCTGTACCACCATGGCTGGGGGACCAGGGGGTCACAGACACATCCAGCCATCGGAACTGGGAATTCTAGGACCAGCTGCTGCCCCTTCCTCACCACAGTGCCACCTGAGACAGCTCCTACCTCCTCAAATTTGGGTGCTGAGACTCTCCTGAAAGGGCTCAGCTGGGCATCATCCCCATCCAACCACAGAAAAGCCCATCCTTTAGGGGAAAAAAGCCCAAATCCTTGAACTGGGAAGTGAGCAGGGTGATGGCAGCCTGCAAACCCAGCTGGGGACCTGCAGCAAGCCCTGCAGCCTTTCCCTTTCCTCACTCCATCAAATCCAGCCCAGTGCCACTGCAAACAGCCCTCATCCTTCCCAAGGAGTCCAGCAGGGCAGGAAGCAATACCAGCACAATTCCAGCTGTATCTCAGATTGATACAGAATCGATTGGATTGATTTTGTTTTTAAGGTGCAGCCTCAGAATAGCTGAGACTGGAAGGTGCAGCCTCAGCTTGTACTTCCCCAAAACAATTTGTCAGGCCCCACTGTAGGAGCCTAATGACGGCTGTAATTTATGGCTGACACACCACATTTATCACCTCAGCATCCTCCTCTCTTCCTTCTCTCCCTCTGCCTCGTTAGGAATAGCATCAATAATGTTTATTGTAGCTTTTAATTTTTTATCGTTGCTATTCTTACCTGTGCTGCTGGAGATGAGGAAAGGCATTAGAGCAGGCAGAGCCTTTGGGATGTGTTCCAGGGGAAATGACAGATTTAGGATTTGGGAAATCCCTCTAGAATTTCACATGGGGTGAGTGGGGAAAAAGTCGGGATGTTCTTCCCAAAAACTCAACCTCCCATTCCCGCTGACTCTGTGGATGCTCAGACCTCAGCTCTCTCTCACACACTGTGGAATTTCCTCCAGAATCCCCTAAAACTGTGCTTCTGGCCCTACCCTCCTGCCAGGCAGCTCCTGTGATTTCCACCAGGCTGGTTTTGCTGCTCAGTTTGCAGACACAGGGCCTTGCCATGGAGCCACCTCGGAGTCGGTGGGATTTCCTTGGTTTTCCTGCCCTGTTTCCCTCTGCCCCTCGCTCTCATTCCTTGGGAGATGTTTGCATTTCTCAGCATCTTTTCACACCTGGTAAGTGATGCCCGGTTGTGGTGAGATCCCCACCCCATTTACAGAGTACAAGGCACCAAGCTGTGTCCCTAAAAATATCTGAAATCCATCCCACCTTTAATTTCCCCCTTTCCCCTCCACATTTTCTTCCTATTTATCCTTGAGGGAAGAGGTTGCAGTGGGTTTTGAAGCCCCTTAAACCGCCAGGATTGGGTTGAATGGGCTTGGAGCAACCTGGGATAGTAGAAGGTGTCCCTGCCATGGCAGGGGATGGAATAAGACAATTATTTAAGTCTCTTCTAAATCAGTCTGGGATTTTATGATCAACAGTTCCCAAAGGGAAATTTCCTCCCCTCGTCACCGCTTTCCAGACATGAATAATTCCCAAACCAATGGTTGTTTTAGCATCATTACAGGAGCCTCTCAGACGAGCTGCTCGTTTACAGATTAGACAGACATTGCTTACATTGTTCATAACCGATTATGGGATTGACAGTTTGGCTTCCACCCAAAATCCCGAGCCCCAATTTAGCTTAATTGGAACAGAACAGCAGAGCAGGCTGGGGGAGGGGAGAGTGACTGCTGACAATTTAGTTAACGTTGATTTTATTGATCTCTGAAAAGCCTCTGATGTTGCAGGTTCCTCTTTATAGGGCAATAAAGTTTATGGCTGGGATTGTCCCAGGGGAGTAACAGCTCCGTGTCTCCAGCTGCTCTCAGGTGATCACTGCCAGCCCCAGCCTCAGCCCCAGTTTGCTGAGGAGTAATCAGGATCCAAGCAAAAAAAAAAAAAACCACCCCAAAATTCAGTTCAGGTCTTGGAATCAAAATGCCAGAAATACAACAATGACCAAATTAAAAGACAATTCCTCCCAAATGTAGGATCATTGTGTTAAAAAAGCTTTTTAATTATTCTTATTCTACTGTAATTCTATTTTCCTAGACTATTCTTATTCTGTTCTATTCTAATTCTATTTATTTTCTATCCTGTTCTGTTCTATTCTATTCTATCCTATTCTGTTCTGTTCTATTCTTCTTTTTTCTTCCATTCTGTTCGATTTCATTCCCATTCTTCTGTTTGCTTCTTCTATTTCTTCCTTCTTATTTTGTCCCACAAAATGTTGCAATTGCTGCTGTCCACCTTTAATATATTCCCAGCTTTTCCTATATTTATCCTCATGAGACCTCTCTCATGTAGCCTGGAATCCTTCTCCAATGTGGGCTGGAATTTGTGCCTCTAAAAGCACCCAAAAAAATCAAGAAATTTTTTCCAGAGCAATAAAATGAAAACATGGAAGGTGCAAGCTAGACCCTGGACCCAGCACTAGTGGTGGAGCACTGAAGTTTTGGTCGGATCCATGGACCCTGCTGCTAAAATTCCAATTAAAGGCATCTCCTGTGGCACAGGAGGGGCAGCTGGAGCAGAGGTAGCTCTCTGACTTCCAGCAAAGGCACCAGCAAAGCAAATACTTGATGAAGTCCCAAGCAGGCAGGGATCTGAGGGGTTTTCCCCTCCCAACCCTTTGCTCCAAGCCTCTGACCGCTGGATTCTCCCTGATGTGCTGGCAGAGCTCTGGTTCCAGGCCTGTGGCTTTGAGCTCATTTGTCAAACACAGGGATCTCTATGAAAGGCTGTTAGCAGAGCATTTACTTCCCATTCCTCATCCTCTGCTGTCATCACCTCCCAAGATTAATTAAGGAAAAAAAGAAAAGACATCTTGTCTCTCTTTTGTTTCCCCATTCCTTGCATTTTTTAACAGCCCCCTTTCTCTCCATTCATGTCCTGGATGCTGCTGGGGAGCAAACCAAGCAAAACCCCATCCTTCCCTCTTTGTTCTTGTGGTTAACATATCCATTTTTCTTGCCTCTCTGTAGGTGGAAGTGGTTGGTTGAGCTTTGTCCAGAACATCAATTCTCTTCCATGGCCTCAGCTGCTCAAGCTAAGCCAGGGAAGGTCCCAAATCCATTGATTTAAGATTGCTGGAAGTGCTGGTTGCAGACTCACAGCCCCAGTGCTGGGGGTGGTGTCCTGTCCCTGAGTCCCTTCCAGGGTCACACGATGCCATCAGTCCTGCTCCCCCTGGGATAACTGGGGGCTTTTGCTCGTGTTTGTGCTCCTTGCCCCACTTCCCTCTGTTAGGAGCCATACCCTGTGGTTATCCTGGTGCCATGGGCTTTTCCATGGCCATTCCCTATGTTCCCTATTTGTTCTGCTCCTGAGCCCATCCCGGTCCCAGCTGTGTGAGTGAATTATGGTTAAAACCAGAGCCACCCTTGCCCTGCCACCCTCCCAGTCCTGCTCCCTCCTTCCCTGCTTGGTCCCCACGTTCCCTTATCCAGCCATCCCTCCATCCCGGGAGATCCCTTTCCACCCCTTCATCCAGCCTGGTGTTACACTGAGGTTTCATTCTCCCTGTGTGACCAGTCCCCCCAGTGCTGGCTGTTCCCGAGCTGTGGGTGGTGCCACCCTGCTGTTGGTGCCACCCCAGCTGCTGGTGGCAGCTTTGGGAGGAGCTGGCTCCTCCCTGGTGTGTCATCCCTGATCCATAGGACCTGAACGGAGCCCTGCCGGGAGGAGGGAGAGCTCCCCTCCCTCAGGGATTCAGGGATTTGCCTGAATCTGCTCTCCTGCGCCTTCCCAAAGCCCAGCCCTGATGTGAGTCAGCCGGGGAGGAGGAAAACCCAGCCAGCCCTGGCTCCCGTCCTTGTCACACGGTGGCTCCCAAATGCCACCCTCGCTGATGCGTGTGACAGTGGGAGACACCCCCGCCCTGCCTCACTGAACCCATGCCACGGGGAGCTGCCACTGCTGCCACAGTGGTGCCTCTGGCTCCCTGCACCCGCAGGAGAGGGTGAAAAATCCTTCTCCATTCTCTTTGCTCTCCCAGCAACTCATCCTAAGTTCACCCATCCCAACTGAAGTCTGTCGCTGCTTTCCCCGGGCTTCCCTGCTCTGCACGAGCACAGCTCCCATGGTTTTTGAAGCCATCCATCACCTCCACAACCCCAAGCCACACACGGAATAAAGAGGTGGAGCAGCAGCTCCTCAGCTTGTGTAAATCAACACGGATTTCCCCCCATCAGCAGAGCCAAACTTCCACCCAGCCGGGGAGGGAACCCAAAATGCTGCTCGTCGGAGCAAAAGAAATTTCGGCAGTAATTAGATCTGGAGCATGATTACCCAAAGGGAAACGCAAAACAAATGTGGGTGACAGATATTTCCAGGATAACTGGAGTTATTAATGCTTTTCTCCAGCAGTGACAGGCACAGGGGATTAGTAGTGCCTGAAAAAGTCTGGTTTAGTGTGGGAAAAACTGAGGGCTGGAAATGAAGCAAGGAGGAGGCCATCTGCTGCTCGGTGAGCTCGCAGGGCCCTGGGAGGAAAGCTGCAGCCAAAACAACAAAAGGCAATGATGGGAGGCATATGTGAGGAGAAACACTGACCTGTTGCTCCTAAGTTTCCAGTTAAAAAGGAAAAAAAAAAAAAAAGAAGGAACCTGTTATTTGTTGCACGAGCTCTCCTGGAATTAGCGACCCTGGCCCTGCTGAGCACAGCAGAGCTGGGGATGTTTCCAATTAAAGCTGTTCCTTCCTGCTGGCTTGGGTTGGGTTATTTGGGTGGGAGCAGGAAGGACCAGCCCTCCCTCTGTCATAAATGAGGGATTTAGGGTTGCTCAAAGAATCACCATCATTAGCAAAAATATTTTTAAGATGAACTTATAAAAAAAAAATGACGAAGTCCAATGACAAAGTTGCTCCGTGGATACCAGGGAGAATTGAAGGAGAACGGAGCCAAAATTATTTACATGGAGTCTGAAGATGCAAAATGGTAAAGAGACCCTCCCACTGAGCCATGGGGTTCAGAGTACAACCTCCTGCTTTCTTAACCCCTGGTGGAGCTAAAACACGGCTAAGCCCAACCTTAGTTCCAGACTTGGACAACAGTTCAGGTCCACAGGAATGAACGACGTGGGTTTCTGTGATATTGAGTCACCTGCTATGAGCAGCTTACCCTGGATCTGGGGCAAAGGAACCTCTTTGCTGGGGGTAAGGAAGGATTTCTCAGTCCAGGTGGGGAATCTCAGACCTTTAGAGGTGTCCCAGCTCCAGGGGAGAGTCACTGGTGTGCAGACAGCTGCAAGGCAGAGAGAAGCAGAATTAGACTCTATCCAAAGATATGGCAATAGCCAGGAATGTCCCAGCTCAAGGGGAGAATCCCCTGGGCCACGTTGCCCATGAGGGCTCACCTAGGTGGACAAAATTGTGGGATAAAGTGGTTGGCTGGTAGCCAGACTGGACACAGGGGGAAGGGTGTGCATGAGACTCCTTGAACCCACAAGGTTCTTTGCTCCTTGAGAAATGGATCTTGGAAAAGCCACCTCTGTTGCTGTGTTAAGCACAGGATTGGGGATCCAAGCTCTTAAGCACCAATATTCTCTGGGACTTTCTGCCCATTTAGGGGTTCCTTACAGGAGTTCTTGGCCCACTTTGGAGCCTGTACCGAGGTGCTGCTGGTTGGGTTGAGGGGGCTGAGTGCATCTCACACCCTCCACACTGCAGAGGTGCCCATCCCCTTGTCCACACCTTCCTCTCTGCAGGAGTTCTGCTCCTTCCAGCAAGGGAAGGGGAGGAAAAGGCATGAGCTGGCCCTTGTGTCCTCCTGCACAGCTTGGGCAAGCAGCCATGAACTGTGTGGGCTGGCAATGGCTTGGAAATGCCATCCTAAGATTCGTTTTTGGATGTGTGCACTTACAAACTGCTCCAAGAGCATCCCTCAGCACGTCTGGATACCCCCAAAACAGATGTGCTCCCTCAAACCCATCCAACTCTTCTTTAAATAAAAATTTGCAAGAGAGAAGGGCTAAAACAACATTCAAATGAGGGAAAGGATGTCTTTTTTTCTTTTAAATATAAGGAGTGCTGACACCTAGGAAGTACCAAGATGAATTTCTAACAGGGCTGTTTGTCAATATACATAAAACAAATTGTTTTCTGCTCTATGCTCCCCGTGGGTGTTGGAAAGAGCCTGAAAAACTCCACCCAGTCCCAGCCAGGTGCTTCAGGAAAAGCTGGAGACCTTTACAGCAGGATGATAACCTGATCATAATTAAAACCGAAATTTTAGCTAAAAATCAGGTAATTTAACAGCCCATCCAAAACACACGGCACCATCAGGGCTGCTGACCCCAACCTGCAGCAAAGCCACCGATAATTTCATTTTCCTAAGGATCTGAAACACTGGGAAGCTCCCCAGACGGGGTACAGACCTGTGGCTCTGCTGAGTCTGGTCTAATTCAGGTATAAAGCCGAATGAAAGCCCACCTGCACAGACCCAGCCTTCCCGTGGGAAGTGGGAATCCATCCCCCAGGCCTGGGGGGAGGAGAGGACACCCACGGCTCGGCTGATGAGGTGACGAGAAGGTGCCAGGAGCTCCCGGGGAGGTGGGAATTGTCACAGCTCCGGGCAGCACCTGCACTTCCCATGTGGCCAAAGGCAGGGAAATGTATAAATGAGGGGGGAGGAACATCCCACTGGGCTCTGCGGGTGCCACCTGGAGCTGGATGCCCCTTGAGACCGGTAATTTTGGGTATTCCTAACTTCCTCCTTGGATTTTTCCCCCATACCAGTAACCACCAGTAGCAGAGAGCCCCACCTGCCACAGCATGTCTGTGTTCCAGCCTTTTGAGGCATTTGAGGATATTTGGCTTTTTTTACAACAAGTCACAGGCTGTCACAAAACTGTCAGTGCAGGACACCTGGCCTGGAAACACGGGAAGGGATGACAGCACCAGCAGGTTCTCACCTGGCTGCTGGGTTGGCTTTCACGGGACCTCCTGGATGAGAAAATGGATTTTGAGAGTGACACTTACCTGCCCTCTGTATTTCAAATGCCCTTGGAAATCCCTCCAGGTATCCAATATATGCCAAAGTCTGGGCTGAAGGAAAAGCAGAGCTCTCTCCTACTCTGTAGAAGCCAAACACCTCATGAGCAATATCCAGAAATTCCCAAACTCCAAAGTGCTGAGGACAGGGAGAAAAACTCCCTTTCCCCAATTCTGGGAACTGCTTTTGTTCATGGCTGGAAAAATCCTCCCGTTGTTGTTTCCTAGCAGAGTATTCCATTAAACCCAGGAATTCCTCCCTGTCCCCACTTGGGAAAATTGTGCTTTTCCTTTTTTTTTTTTTTTCTCTGAACACTGAAAGTCTTTGGCCAGTAGATAACCAAACACAGAGGATGGGGAGTGCAAATCTCTGGAACTCTGCCCTGGTGTCTCACTGCCTAAACCCCAAAAAATCCCCCCTTCCCAACCTCTCCCTGTTTCCTCAATATCCCGACAAAGACAACTCAGCTGGAAAGATGCATCCCGGGTAGGAGCTCCTGGAACTCTTCCCGTGAAAAAGGCAGATATTTATTTAAAGATGGGACTGAATCAAAACAGAGATGGGGAAATGTCAAAATATTCCACAAGTAGGAAGAGGAAGGAATACAGTTGTCTCTCTACCCTGTGAATGAATAGATTCACATCCTGGGAGAAGCAGGAGTGGGAATGGAGCGAGTGGAATCAGCTCTGCTCCGTCAGTGTTGACAGAAGGGAATAGCTCCTCCTGCCTCGGCCAGAATGGATTCAGGCAGAGTAAACTCAGAGCTGCAGGGGCAGGGAGCAAAGGAAAACAGAGGAGATTGCTTGGGAAACATGAGGAGGGAGAAGGAATACTGAGGGGATGCGCGTCCCTAAACGTGGTCATGAGGAAAAGGAATATCCTGACTGAAGTCAGAGCAGAAAGCAGTGCTGCTGCTGCCACTCTCCCTCTGGAATACAAGGGAGCCACTGAATTTAGTTAATTTAGTCCTAAAACCTCAGTTTTGAACGGCTGAAATTAGAGGAATGACTGTGGAACGGGGCTGGGAAAAGATGATCTTTAAGGTCCCTTCCAGCCCAAATAATTCAATGGTTCTGTGCTGTGGGAATGACTCGTGGCAGACCAGAGGGGTATGAGGAATTAAAGTCTTTTAATTCCTTCTCAACACTATCCAAGAGCTGCTTCCCAACAGAGGATTCATTTGGGAAGGATGGCAGAATTTAGGATTTGTTTGCAAATCACAGCTGAAACCTAGCACTGAATTTTGCTGCATAAAGATTTGGACAGTCCTGCCAATTCCCATGATAATGCCTTGATTTATGGGCTCTTTTCTAAAGACAAATATGAGATAACTTCAATAGGTAAAGTTGGCCTCGACTGCCACTTTTAAAAATACTTGAAAAGAGACTTAAATTAGGGGGAAAAAATGCAGAAAGTTCTCTAAAAAGGGACAGAATAAATTTAGAAATCAGCTTCAGAACTGACTGGATTCTGCAAATGTCTAAAGCTAAGAATAGAGGGGAACAGATGACTTTTTTTTTTTTTTGCCCTCCTTGATTAATTTCTTTCTTTTTTTCTCTCCTCACATTGGGGTCCCCTCTAAGTTTACATCGAGCCCACGAGCCTGTGCCTGGTAAACATTTTTGGTGTTATTTTTGTCTAAGTGGCAGCCCTGGGTGGCATCCAAGCACAACCACAACAAACTCGAGTAAGCCAGAGCAGCGTGAGCACCAAAATAAAACCTCGGAGCAGCCTGGGAGCGATGTCACTGCAATTCCACCCTGTGGCACTGTCCCCTGCAGGAGCTCCCTGAACCACAAAGACTCTGGGGGCTTCTTGGCTGGGATCTGGCAGGAGTGAAGCCCTGGCACAGGTGCCCGTTCCTGCTGGAAGTAGGGGCTGGGGAGTGGGAGATGAGCTCCTCACTTCCCACATCTCAGTTTGCACCTGATGGATCTCGGACAAGGGAACACAACACAAACCACAGTCCCAGGGAGATGGGGGTGGAAATTTTGTGAGCCTTCGAGTGCAGTGATGAGGACGATCAATGGCAAGAGCAGCAGGATCTTGGCACAGCCTGGCTCCTTCCCAACACCTCAGCTGCTGGAAAGGTTTCTGCTGTAGACTCACCAGATGCTTGGCATTTGGGAATAATTCAGCGCCGATCAAAGCAGAATGGATAAAAAAATTTTTTAAAAAGGGAAAAGGGAGAACCCATGATGAATTCATCCTTCACTGTGGCATTAGCACAGCCCAGCCCTTTCCCCCTCCTCCATGACAGTGGTGAAAAATGCCTCCTCTTCTCCAGCAATTACCTGGTGGTGCTTGCCCCCTTGGAATGCCGATCTTTTGGGAGACGGCAGTGCCGGCCCCGCCCTGCCAGCCCGGTGATGGATGAGCCCCGGCTCAGCCCTGCTGCCATCTGCCACCAGGGCCCCCTCCCCGGCTCCCAACCAGTGACATCCCCATTCCTTCACAGGGACCAGGGGGGAGTGGGAAAAGTGGCAGTGATGAAAGGTCCCTGCAAAAGCACAAATTAACTACGGAAGGGAGGAGGTGAACGGGGAGGCGTGGGGTGGGAGGAAAGGAGAAGATGGCAAGATGGAAGGGCAGGAAGGGAGAGATCACCTGACTGATGGCCAGGCCCTTGAGGTGTAACCCCACTGTTCATTAGACTCCTGATGGTTTGGCTACTTGCTCATGGCGAGCCCTTTTTGCCAGGGTGAGCCCAGGTAGCAACAGGGCACGAAAGAAGGACGAGGTTGCACCACAATCGAGAGAACAGCAGAGGCCCCCTAAAAGAGAGCCCCGTTTATTATGGATACACAATTTATAGGGTTTGCAAAGTGAGAGAGGATTGGAAGATGAAATCCCACCTCGCAACTGGACCGGCTAAGTGACCAGTCCATCAGATTCCCTTCTCCAAGAAGGAATGGAAACAAAGCTGGTGTTTTTAGTACAGTGCGTGAGAAAATCTGACTCAAGAATATGAACTTTTCAGAAGGCTTTCAAAAACAGGGCGACAAGCCCATTCCTGGGGTGTCCCTAGGAAATGGGACGTGTCCCAGCTGACACACCACTCACAGCCCACCATGATCCTCAAGGCACGGCAGAGCAGGGAGCTGGATTAAATCAGACAAATGGCAGCTGCCAAAACCAAAACTAAACTGGATGGTGCTGGGCAGTTAAAGAAACCTTCTCCTCTGGGGCCAGGCTGACCAAAGGTAAAGGTGACTTGGAAGCCAAACCACCTCTGGATGTCACAGGATGCAATGGAGTGTCTGAAGATGGGAAGTTTCACCTGGAGCAGTTTGGGAAGTCTTTGGAAACCTCCTTCCTTCCTTAAGGGAGATGCAAAGCTCAGAGAAAGCCCCGCTTTGCTGGGTGGGTGGATCAGTTCCACCTCTGGAACAAGCTGAGAGGGACCTGGTGGTCAAACCCTGTCGTATTTCTCAGGTTTATCATCAGAACCTTCAGCTGGGGCCACTCTGCTTTCAAGCACAATCACTTTGCAGAGTTCTTGGTTATTGCCACTGAAATCTCTCAATTAAATTTATCTTGGTAATAAACCCCTTTCCCTTCCTGGGTTTGATCCCGAGTTTGCCCCAAGCTGCTCAGGTCAAAGGAAGCTGAAAGTTTGAGCTGAAGTCTCTCTTCAGGCAGGATTTACAAGGGGAAAACAAGAGGAAAAAGAGGCTGGCACTTCTAGGGATGCTCTGAAAATGCTCACCAAGCAGAGACAGTCCCACAAGAATTATTCCCCCCACTCCAGCTATCCCAAACTCCAGGACATTGTCCTTGCCCATCTGTCAGCTCAGCTCCAGTACTGTACAAATCTCATTAATGGGCACCAGAGATTTAGGGAAGGCCTGGAATATGGCAAAGCCCTTTAAAACAGGAGATAAACCATCCTCTGCTCCAAGGAACGGAGGTGGTAAGGAAGATATAAACACCAACAGGCCTCCTGGGAATGCTGGAGAAAGGCCAGGACAATGGCACATCAGCACTGCTGTGTTGGGATGACCCCACAGCAATGAAAATGATGAAAAGGAATAGTGAGGGAAATAAAAGAAAAAGCTTTCCCCAACCTAAGCCTACTGCCAGCAATAATAACAAATAACAATCAATCCATCAATCAATCATCATCATCATCATCATCATCATCATCATCATCATCATCATCATCATCAGGATCCCAGCAGAGTTTATCCTTTTTGGGAGTGGGAATAGCTGGGTTTACTCTGCATCCCATCAATTTCCAAGTGGATTTGGCAATAAAGCTGAAGAGGAGGTTTCCAAACCTGTAAAGCTGAGACACGTAGTGGCTTAATGTCCTTCGAGGAAAAATATCAGTACCAAAAAAAAAAAAAAATCACAAAGTATTTATTTCTTTCTAAGTATTAATTTGGAATAACATATCAGGATTTTTCTCATTCTGAAACCACATTTTGGAAAAAAAACTGACAAAAAATTCTTCCTAATGTTTTACAGGTTTCAAGGATTTTGTCTACAAAGGGTGTTCTCCAACAGACAAAAGTTGTGAGACAGAGAGAAAATGGTGCCAGCAAAGAGAAAGTGACATTTCCCTGTTACTCTGGGTTTTAACACCTCTGAATTTTTGCAGCCACCTCAACACTTGTAAGCTGAAATAATAATTTTAAAATAGAGCAAACATTCTCCCCCTCCTTTCCCCTCTTCCCTCAGTGCTTTTCTCACACGTATTTCTCCAATGGAAGGAGACGGATAATCTAATTTGACGTTTTGGGATATATTCCCTGCAGGAAGTGTGGAAATGCCACCTGCTACCTGTGTGTTAGATTTGATCATAAATCACCAGCACCCAGCACTCGACAGGATCTCTTGATATTTTAATGGCCACGAAAGGTCTGGCCACTGCTGGAATTAAAGCCTAAATCGCAGGTTTATGTTTTTTCTGGAAATGCCAAATGCTGCCTTGCTTCTTGCATCACTCTTAATTGCCCTTCCTTAATTACAAAGAGTGAAATCATTAATTATACTCAGTGGAAAGGGACACAAACCCTTCTGCTTCAGGCTTGGCCCTCTTGGAAGTTCAGAATGAACCCTGGGAGGACGTTGGGCACTGGAACAGGAATGTTTGGACAAGGCTCTCAGGCACAGGGTGGGACGGTTGGGATGTCTGTGCAGGGTCAGGAGCTGGATTTGATGACCCTTGTGGGCCCAGCTTGGGATATTCTGTAATTCTACAGTGCTTAAAACACCAGGTCCACGTCCACACCTTTGGTGGCTCCTCTGCTCTCCTGAAAACCAAGGTCAAATGGTTGGAAATCTCAGGTGAGGTTACGGATCTGGGTGCAACATCTCCATTGGAGACCTCCCCTCACCATGGGCTACAGCTCCCGTGCTTCCAGGGGATTCTACAGCACCTGGCCCTGCAAGGAAATCAGAGATTTAGAGCTATTTTTCTGGAGAAGCCAAGTGGCCAGAACATCTCTGCTCAGTCCTGCATGGTTGGGAGAAAATCAGGTTCAGCTTCCAGGGTTCAAACTGGGAAGGAAAAAAAGAAAGAATGGGTTGGGCAATGTTGGTTTAATCTCAAACTTGAAGACCAAAACCACTCCCAAGTAGCCCTGTTTGACAGCAGAGATGCTGGAAATGTGTCCAAGAGGGACACAACTTCCTGGGGCTGCAGGAAGATCCCAGGCAAGAGATCCACTACAACATCTTGGGTTTCCACCACTTTTCTGTCACCCCACTTCTCTGAGGACCAGGAAGGGGTGGGAAGTCCTGAGTGCAGCTCTCAGTGTCCAGGGCTGACACTGGGAGAGGAGCATCCCCACTGTCTTTGGGCCAAAGCTGGATCAGGAACAGCGCCGGAATCCTCCACAAGATATCAAAGTTTCCGCATGATTATGCGAGCAAATATTTGGGCTGGAAGTGCTGTTAGTCATTATTTGCAGTTCATTTTCTCTTATTTGTTCTCTGTCTTTTAAATAATAGAAGAGAGAAAGCCAAGATGACAGCTCACAGCTTTCCCATCCAGGAGCAGAAACAGCAGCTGGGTTTTTCTGCTGAACGCCTTTGGTTGTGCACAGCTTCCCGGGAAATGCTGTGCCAGGGAGAAATTTGGAACTACAACTGCTGTGGCACTGATGGGTCCTGGTCATCCACCAGGAAAATCCCCACTCCTGGCCTGTGCTGTTCTCATGCAGAGTTTTTCTAGGTTTGCACCCTGGGGCAGCACAACAGGAACCATTCACTGTTTCCAGGCCTCCCTGGATTTGGGGGCTTCCCTGCTTCGCTGCTCTTTGGCACCTCATTTGGAGGTCTGATCATGGCAACAGCTGTTCCTCAAATTCAGGGCTTAGCACCATTAATCACACCAGTAGGCAGCGGGGGTTTCCTCCAGCAGGAAATCCAGGAACAGCTCCGGAGGTGTTCCCAGTCAGGAAGGGTTTACACTCACCTATGGAAGCGCAGGACTCCCTGGGCACAGAGGCACGAGAGGAGCTGTTCAGCAGCAGAATGGTCAAACTGGCATCAAGAATTACTTGGAATGCACAGTCACCTCTCCAAAACTGCCACAAATCCCACTCCAGCCCCAGGTGTCTCCGTGCCTCCAGCACTTTGTGCCTCCACCATGTACAGAGAGGGGCAGGAAGGTCTGGGCAGCAGCACTTCCATACAAACAACCTGAGAAAGGAAGTGTGGGAATATTCCCTTTGGCAAAGTCGTGGCTCAGGGAATGGAGGGGGCCAGGACACAGAGCCTGGATCTGCCACCACCAGGGTCATTCCTACCCACCCAGTGTGGGCAGTTTTGGGAGTCTCAACATGAGAAGGATCTAAAGCTGCTGGAGAGTGTCCAACAGAGGGACATGAGGATGGGGGAGGGTATGGAGGGGCCAGACGAGGAGCAGCTGAAGGCACTTGGTCTGTTTAGTCTGGAGAAGGGGAGACTGAGGGCAGAGCTCATCCCAATCCAGTTTCCTCCCAGGCAGCAGATCTGAGCTCTGTGCTCTGCTGACCAGGGACAGAACCCCAGGAATGGCTGGAGCTGTGTCAGGGGAGGGTCAGGTTGGATATCAGGGAAAGGTTCTTCCCCCAGAGGGTGCTGGGGCACTGCCCAGGCTCCTCAGGGAATGGGCACAGCCCTGAGGCTGCCAGAGCTCCAAGAGCGTTTGGACAATGCTCCCAGGGAAGCACAGGGTGGGAATGTAGGGGTGTCTGTGCAGGGCCAGGAGCTGGACTGGGTGATCCTGTGGGTTCCTTCCAACTCAGAAGATTCTATCCTTCTTGCTCCCAGGACATGGATGAGCAAGAGTTGGCTCTTTCAAAAAACATCCTGTATATCCCAAGAAAATCAAAACACAAGGTGTCAGTTCAATTTAAAATTGAAATGCCTCCAGAAAGCTCAACAGAACCCCCCAAATCAGAACATCTCCCCAACAGGCAGAAGCACCTCAGGGTGGATGTGGCAACTGCCCCCTTGGGTTTGAGCCAACAGGGAAGATCAGCAACCCATGGACCTAAAGCAAAACCCTCCTAATCCCATGAAACCTGTCTCCAGTGAGGTATTTTTGGTTTACATTGGATGTTGGGAAGAAACTGTTCCCTGTGAGTGTGGGGAGGCCCTGCCACAGGGTGCCCAGAGAAGCTGTGGCTGCCCCTGGAGCCCTGGAAGTGTCCAAGACCAGGTTGGATGGGGCTTGGAGAAACCTGGGATAGTGGAAGGTGTTCCTGCCCCTGGCAGGGGGTGGAAACTGGATGGGCTTTAAGGTCCCTTTCAACCCAGGCCATTCAGGGATTCTGTGGTCACTTGTAGGGAAGGAAAAAAGACTTTTTTTTCATGGACAAGGCTCTTACTGCAGTGTTTGTGCAGAGACTTAATAGGTCTGGCTGTGAAACCATCTCTAATATCCTTCCTGAGAAGGAAAAGGGCGAAAACCACAAACTGATTTAACAGCTCAGCCCACCAGAAATCAATGTGACCCAGCAGCATCCCAAGCAGGCTCTGCTCACAGAGCCTCCTTGGAGTCATCCCTTGGTGAGAGTCTTAATAATACCCTGGGATCAAATCCATCCTTGCAGGAGGAAGGAATGTTACTGTCAAGACTTGAGCAATTCCTTGTTTTCACTGAAATCCAGGTAATATCTGTGTTGTGTTTTCAACTTCTTTTTTCAGGTTATTTTCCATTTCCACTGCAATAATAATCCTCGTGCCTAAAAGTAACACAACTGGAGGGAGCTTTCCATTCCATGCAGATTAGCAGGGAACGAGCCACTCAGTCAGGCCAGAGCTGCCAAAAAGCACCCTGGCTGCCACCTCTGAGGCTGCCATCTGATTAAACTGGGCTTGGAGTTAGCTCGTGGGGAAACTGAGGCACGGGGAAGGAAAACTCGGCACTGCCAGCAGGACAGGGCTGGGAGCAGCACTGGGGGTGATGTGCTGGTGAAGGGATGAGATCTAGGACAGGAGGAAACAGCCTCAAGCCATGCCAGGGGAGGTTTAGATTAAATTTAGGGGAAATTTCTTCCCAGAAAGGGTGCACAGGGACCAGCAGAGGGGTGGGGTCCCCATCCCTGCAGGGATTTAACAGCCCTGTGGAGGTGGCACTTGGGGACGTGCTGCAGTGCTTGGTTAGCAGTTGGATTTGATGGTCTTACAGAGCTTTTCCAACATGAATGCTGCTGTCATTCCTTGGGAACAAATCTGAGAGTCATGAAAAGTGCCATTCAATCGTTTTTTGAGATTTTTCTCTGCTGAGATTTTGAGATTTTCTCTTACCCAAAAATAGTGAAACTGTCTCTCTGAAAAGAGAGGCTTCTCTTCCATAGAGAATGATTCTATTATTACCAAAATGCTTTTGGTAGCTTTTTTTTTCTTTCCAAAGCCACAAGTGTGCCATTAATGGGCTTTGGGACAGCAGCGCCACCAGGACATTTCCTCTCCAGTTTCATCCCTGCTTCAGCTGGGCCATTCCCTGTTTTACCTGCCATAAGTATCTGTCTTAATTTTCTGCTTTCCAAGAGCATTTGAATTCAGTGGGGACCACAGCATCAGGTGACACTTGACTTTAATATTAATGGCTCCTTTTTATTCTGGAGCTCTCTGCCTTAGTTGAGAGTGGAGATTCTCCAGGGCAGAGGCCTCGTGCCTGGTTTGACAATGGGCTCCTCTTCCAGGGACCCACGGTAACATTTCCTAAAATACCAGAGGAGCCACCAGAGGTAATTTTGACCAGGATGGGCCAGTTCTACTGAGTGTCCCCAATTCCTTCCCCCCCAAAGATTTCAAAGTGGTGCCACATGAAATGCCTGAATCTTTTAAGGGATGATATTCCATTGACCCAGCACACCTGTCAGGGTGGAGAGGCTGGAGAGAAGCTCAGTATTACAGCTGCAATTTTACTCAGGCCATCACTTTGGAGATCACCCTGTGCAGGGAGCTCAGATTTGCTCATTTTGGGGTTCAGGGCTGTCCTTGAAATAAATTATCCCTGCAAAGAGCTCCTACAGCTTCCACGCTGCATCCAAAGGGTGAAGAGCAATCCATTAACATCACTGGACAAAGAGATAAGCAGCACCTCAGGGAAAAAAACAGGAGAAAAAAAATCACAGTGCTGCTCTCAAGAGTTCAGATATCTCCAGTCAAATCAGAAAATCAAGGAGAGAAGCTGGGGAAAAAAAAAATAAAGGACAAAAGAAATAAAAATAATTACTGAGTGCTGCAGCTTCTTTGCTTTGGGATTTTTTTTGTGCCATTTTGGTGATGCTTTCAAATGCACTAAATTAAAAAGAGCTGAAAGGGGCTCAGTTTAGATGAGATATTGGGAAGAAATTCCTCCCTGGGAGGGAAGTGAGTCTTTGGCCCAGGCTGCCCAGAGAAGCTGTGGCTGCCCCATCCCTGGAGGTGCCAGTGCCCACATCCTGCAGCCCTGGGAGAATCTCCTCCCTGCTGGAGCAAACATTCCTTCATTAAAGTGCTCCATATTCTCTCAGGAAAGTCCCTCTTGCCCCAAAAGTGCTTTAATATCAAACAAAACACATGCTCTGAGTTTGCAGCCCGCTCTGTTACCATCCTTGATGAAAGGAAAACTTTTTCTTCCACCTTTTGAAATGGTTTTTCATCCCCTCGGCAAGACCTTGGGCTAGAGACAGACTGAAAAAAGAAAAGCTGTGGTTTTTTGTTTTTTTTTTTTGGGTGGGTTTTTTTTTTTTTTTTTTTTTTTTTTTTTTTTGGGCTTCTTTTTCATTTTTAGAGAAAAGAATTTTCCCCCACCTCAAGATTTCTTTCCCTTCTGCTGCATTTCACGTTTTGCAGCTCACTCTAATACTCCTCAGTGCCAAGCAGGGGCTGCCCGAGCTGGTTTTTAAGGATAACTGGGTGATCTCAGCTCCTGTTTTACTGCCAGCCTTCCAGTCCAGCCTGGGATCAAGGCTGCAGTTGGAATTGTGCATTTCCCACATGTCCTCCCTACACTGATCCTATTCCTTTGCTTTTAAAGAATCCCCTCCTTTGGTTGTACAAACGTGCTGTGCATGAGAGGGTGGGAGAATGTTCTCAGCAGGATGGAGCAACCCCCATCCCATACCCAGCCTTGCTGGGCACCACAGGACAACCTGAAGAAAATCCTTCCAGCAGAACCTTCTGGAAACCCAGAGCCACCAACAGGCCAGGAAAAACCACTCCAGTTCCAGCAGGGAAGATGCAACCCCAGACATCCCCAGGCCTCGCTGCTTTCCACTTTGTCTCTGGTGTGGCTTAACAAGTGTAGATAAATTTTTTGTTATTTTAAAAAATTATCAGCAGTGATTAAGTGTGAAAGGGAGTCATGGAAAAGAAGGATATGGACTTGGCCAAATGAGTCACAGAGATGCTCTGAGGGCTGGAGCCCCTCTGCTCTGGAGCCAGGCTGGGAGAGCTGGGGGTGCTCAGCCTGGAGAAGAGAAGGCTCCAGGGAGAGATCACAGCACCTTCCAGTGCCTAAAGGGGCTCCAGGAGAGCTGCAGAGGGATTATGAACAAGGGGTGGAGGGACAGGACAAGGGGAAATGGCTTCCCACTGCCATAGGGCAGGGTTAGATGGGATTTTGGGAAGGAATTCCTCCCTGTGAGGGTGGTGAGGCTTTAGCCACAGGGTGCCCAGAGAAGCTGTGGCTGCCCCTGGAGCCCTGGAAGTGTCCAAGGCCAGGCTGGACAGGGCTTGGAGCAGCCTGGGGCAGTGGAAGATGTCCCTGCCCAGGGAGAGATGATCTTTAAGGTCCCTTCCAACCCAAACCAGTCTGTGATTCCATGGTTCCCAGTCTCCTACCAGGACTGAGGACAGGACCATGGAGGTGCTGGCAGGACCAAAGCAGCAGCAGCAGCAGCAGCAGCTTCTGATGGGACAAGGGGACATTAAGGACACCCAGGAGGCAGGGCCAGGGCAGGAACCGCTCCAGCCAGGCCAGGCAGCAGCAGAAGGATCCAGGACCCCCTGACTGCACTCCCAGCTCCCAGCACTGCCCTCATTCCAGACAGGATGTGTAGATCAGCGTTGGAACAGCTCTGACAGGGCCCTCGGGCTCCTTTATCTGCTGTCCCTGTCCCCTGCCAGAGCTGCCTGAGGGCACAGCCTGGAGCTGCTGCTTTGAAGGGCTGCCAGGAAACCCTGGGGCGTCCCCTGCTCCACTGCTCCACCAGTCCTGGTGACACCAGGGGAGAGAAGTCACCTTTAATGACCACATGTGAGACAGCTTCATACAGCACTGCTGTGATACCTCCTCTGCTCAGCCCAATTTCCACACAGTGGGAGCTCATTCCTCACCTGCTTTTTCCTTTGGAAACAGACCTGTCTCCCTTATGGGATGGAGCAAGAGCTGGCAGATATCCTGGTTTTTTTCCCCCGTGGGCAATTGGGATTGCTCCAAGCTTATGTCTTTATCTCTCTTGTCACGAGTTAACGTGAGTGTCTCTGATTTCTGCTCTCTCCATCTCTCCTCCCCAGCTTCATCCAGGTATTGGGATTCCCTGCCAGCCTTGCAAGAAACATCCTACATCCCCTACATCTCCTTTGGGAATCTGTCTGGAGAGCCAGGATGAAGAGGAGCTCCTTGGTTCTTCCCACACCTGGGAAGGGTTTGGGGACCCCCTGGCTGCTCCTCATCCCACCCTGCACCTGGAACAGTGCTGGAAGTGCCCAGGAGCTGAATTCCTGTCCTGATGGAAGCTCAGGCTTGCCCTGCACCAATTCATGGCTATGTGATATTCCAACTGCACCCCTCCAAAAAATGAGCCTGTATTTCCCATCAAAAATTCAAGGCACGTCCAAAGTTTTTCCTCACTAAAAACCACAGCAATTCCCATTCCTTGGATCTCTACATTTTCATCTATTTTGCAGTAAAGCCCGTTTTGGTAGGACAGCTGGGAAAACACAGGACCTTAAACCAGTCCATCACTGATGACAAACACTACTTATACCCTGAAAGTAAATTTTTCAATAATAAAAGAAGTTTTGTGCTTCTCTGCTTAAGTCCTACCAGCTTCCCTCATGCTGACACCTCATGCTGACACCTCAGATTTCTATGGAAAGCCAGATTTGGGTGGGTTGATCCCTTAAAAATATTGTTTCTTAGACTTAATAGCATCTACTTTTCTCCTAAAATAATGTCTTCAGCAAAACGATCCTTCTGGGGTGCACAGGAACAGCAGCACCAAATAATTAACTGGGATGGGGAAGGGTTACTAGGGAAGATTCGTGATGATGCTGCAGAAGTGCTCTCCTACAGGTGAGGGGATCTCTGCATTTCAACAGGGAAGTCAAAGAATTCCCATTGTTGTGCTCCAGCAAGGCCTGGTTTGAATCCCAGCAGCAAATGGAGACGCACAGTGAAAGAAAAATCCCCAATTTCATGTCCTCACTGTTAAAATTACAGATACAGGAGTGATCCTGGATGTTCAAAAGCCAAGCAAAATAGTGTAAGAGATAAAAAATAATATATGTGGCTGAAATCCAGGGTACAATGAGGCAATCCTTGTGGGATGGAACAGTTTATCCTGATGGAGAGGA
Source organism: Chaetops frenatus (assembly GCA_013400775.1). Classification (NCBI taxonomy): domain Eukaryota; kingdom Metazoa; phylum Chordata; class Aves; order Passeriformes; family Picathartidae; genus Chaetops; species Chaetops frenatus. Next base: position 943,906 of record VZTR01002665.1, read on the forward strand.
GGAGGCTGGATGAGGAAGCCACAGCAGAAGAGGGTGAATGGTTTTATGGGCTTTGATACTTAATGGTCCAATTGGAAATGACATGAAAGTCCCTGATTTTCAAGGTGACTGATTTGAGCTGTCTCAGACCCTCTGTTATCACCAGCCACTCCTGAAATCCTCCCAATCTGTCCCTGGAGACCTCGGGAGCCAGGAGGCAGCAGGACTCCAGGGCTGGCCCCCATCCAAACTCTGCAGGCAAAGGCTGATCTTGGCAAAGTTTCTGCTCTGCAGTTTGAAATCCAAGAGCTCCTTCATGCTTCCTGACCTGGGGTCAGAAACAGTCTCATTCAAGAGCTTCTTTTGCTGCTTAGTCTCAGCTTTTGGGAAACTGAGGGATTTTTTATTTTTTTTTTTCCCCTAATAAGTTTCTCCTTTCTCTTTTACTGGAAGAAAGCCTTTTTATTCCATGTCGTGAAACCAAAGGCATGAGCAAAGCCTGTTCTTCCCTGCTGGGGGGACACAGCAGATTCCCACCCTGCTGTGCTTTCAGGTAGCAGACAGACTCCAGGGACAAGTGGGTGTCAGCCCTGGATCACCCTTCCTGCAGGAACATTCTCCATCAGGAGGGACCCCGAGCCTTCTCTGTACCTGTACCTGTAGGGGCCTTCAGACCCCAAATCCTTGTGTTCTCCAGTACCCTTGGGAGAAGCACAGGGAATCCTGGGCTCAAACAGCTCAGCCCAAAGACCAAAAAACCCCCAAAGCAGTGGGATGGGAATCACTGGAAAGGCCCTCTGGCTCCTCCAGTGCTAATTGCCAGCAGTCCAATTACATCCATGGCTCTGATGGATTTAATTGCTGAGTTGCTGCAGAGACAAGTGACCTATTATGGATCATTGTTTACAGCAAATTAGTTCAGAAGTTCCCCTCATTTTGCCTGTCATGCTCAGGGGCAAACTCCCTCTGTTCCACTGCTGAGCCAAGGGCTTCCCTGGCTCCAGAACAGCCAGGGGAAAAAAGGAAAAGCTGAGCAAAGGCACAGCCAGGGCACAGCACAAGCCTGGCTGGGCAGCAGGAGAAAGCTCCGAGGTGAAAGGGGTCAGAGAGAGAGAGAAACCAACAGCTGAGAGGGGAAAAAATGCCCAAGGAAAGGAGCTAGGGAGGTCCTGGAAGAGCAGATGGGAGAGGAAAACACAGGAACTCCTGGGGCACAGCTCAGACAGGTTAAAGGGAGCTGCTGGGGCAGTGGCTGGAGGATGGATGGGTGTGTGGGGATCCCAGGTGAGGGCAACTCATCCCTGACAGCTTTGCAGAGGGGAGCTTTGCTTCCTGAGGGGCCTCCAAAGCAGTGTCAGAGGGGAATGGTAAAGGGTCTTCCACAGAGGTGTGGTATCTGGGAGTAAATAAAAGGAATGTGGGGGGAACATTAGCAGGACATAAATGGGGCTGGGCTGAGAAGATACTCAGGAGAATTTTGCATTTTTCTTGGAAAGCAGGGTTCTCCCCACCCTGGGGACTGCAGGGTTGAGTGTGGGCGTGATTCCATGGATAACGTGGAACACCAGGACAGCATTATCCAGACTGTTACCTGGAGATAAAAGGAATTAAAGCAGGGGAGCACAAGAAGCTTAAAACCAGGCCTGCCCTTGACTTACACAATATATTTCAACAGCCCCATAAAAAGATCAGGGAATTCAGTCAAGCATGAATAGTTACAAGCATAAAAGAATGGTGGTATTATATTTATTATTAAAGCCCTTTGAAAGCCCCCTTATTGCAGATGGATTCGGAGCCTCTGGGGAAAGTCAGGGACAGGATATTTAGCAAAAATGTTATTAAAAATAGAAATTGTTTCCTATGACTTAGCCTTACTGCCTAGGGGGAAATCACTTAGGTGGTGTTAGAGGAGAGCACGCAGTTATGAGGCCGGGGTTGTTATGGAAAACCATGCCCAGGGATTCTGGAATAGCAGCCATGGTCCTGCTTCCAGGGAAGGAGATTTACCTGTGCCTTCCACCCACTGCCTGCACCCTCGGAAAGCTTTTCCTTGGACCATCCTGTGCTTCCTGCTGCAGCTCTGAGCTCCAGGAGGTGCTCCCAAGGATCCCCACTGTGTGGGGAGTGAGCAGAGGCAATGTGGAAGGGTGGTGGTGGTGTTCCATGGCCGGGCTGGACGGGGCTTGGAGCAACCTGGCCTAGTGGAAGGTGTCTCTGCCCATGATGTTAAAGTCCCCTTCCACCCCAAATCGTCCAGGAACTCTGTGACATTATTCTGTAAATGGAATTCGTGGCATCAACACCCAGCAATTTCTCAATTTCACAATTTATCGCCACCCTGTATCAATTTATCCCCATTCTGCAGCCCCCAGGTGCCCCTGGCTCGCCCTCCTTGGCCTGGGGGGATTTGGGACTGGTGGCCAAAGGGCAGCCCATGGGATGCCACCAGGGTTTGCTTGGAGCTGTAGTTTCAGCCTGGATAACAGAGAGCCTTTTTCCCAGCTGAGGCTGTTCAGCACCTGCAAAAAGGTTCAGTGATGACAAATCGGTGTTTTCTCTCAGGAAAGCTGCTCTGCCCCACAGCCAAAGGCTGCTTATCAAAGCAGCATCAGGTGTGATCCCCCCCTGCAAATCTGGCCTGGAGCTCTTTGAGAAATGAGGCTCCAGAGGCCGTGGAAATGCCAGGGGAAGGCTGAGCTGATCCAATTGTGTCCTGTCTTCCTCCTGGGATACATCTCTGGGAAGATGGGCAGATATCAAACATTCATCACAGGCACTTGTCCCTTTAGCAGCTGACATTGGTGCAGCAAAACAGTTTTTGATCACTTGAGCGTAATGTCACCGCAATCATTGCCTGGAATGTAATTCTGCCTTAAAAAAAAACCAGGGAAGGAGGATGAAAAATGGGACTCAAAGGTCTCCATGCTTCAGAAAAGCTGGCTGTGAAGTTTGGCTGTAAGCATCAGAGCTCAGCAAATTCTGTAAACTTCCCCCCACCCTCTCTCCCCTCCGCCTGTATTTGGACATTTTCCTCTTCCTTAATGATATTCCATCAATTACATAACTTCACGGATCCCCAGGATCAGGATTAGGGAGTTCAGCTTCATTATCAGTGCAGTTATTGTCCTTTGGAGATGGAGCTAACGGCCATTTGTCTTCTTCAATTCAATTAACAGCAACTCTCTCTGGACACCACATCAGTTGCACTCGGTGGCACTCTGGGACATCCCCTCCTCCACCAGGACGTGACCCCCATCTCCTCTGACGAGCTCTGGCTCCTCTCTTGCCAGCTCCCTGCTGTACATTCTAGCAGCATGTCAGAAAATGGCACAGTAAATTATCCAAGAATTAAACCGGGCAGGGCGAGAGCCAAGAAAAATCCATTTATCGATGGCCATTCCCACTCTGAAGTGCTTGAGGAGGTTGACAAGACAGGAACATATCTTTCCTGACCAGCCAAGAAAACTCTTCCCAAGAAGGACAAGGTCACATCTTCCTGCAAAGGATGAAGGCTGGGGACAGACTGAGGGAAGAGTTTCAACATTTTCAAAAGAGAATGGAGCTGCTCCAGAACATCAGTTGTGACTTCTTGGATCATGGAGCCTGTATTTCCCCTTATCCCTGGCCTCTATGAATGCTCCTGTTCAAGGAGCCTCAAGCAGATCCCTCTGTGACATTCCAGCATGGGAATAATCCCCTCACATCTGCAGAGGTGTGATACTTGGGGGCACGGGTTAGTGGTGGGCTTGGGTTAATGGATGGACTCCGTGACCTTGGAGGGCTTTCCCAACTCTGATGATCCCATGTAGCTCTCCAGCAGTGCTCCATGGAGAGCAGAGGGAGGAGGTCACCCCACTGCCATAACCAAGCCCCTCTCTGCTCCTGGCATGTGTCAATTTTAATGGAAAGTATTAATTGCAGGCAAACCTCTCTGGCAGCAATTGGACCTGACAAATGCCTTTTTAGAACAACTCTTACACTGGGGAGGGATTGGCTGATAATTCATGGATGCAAAGAGAACCTGGACCACTGGGAGTGGGCAAGAAATTGGGGGAGTCTCCTGACCAGCCAGAGCCTGCAGACTTTCCAGGAGAAGAGCTACCAGTGCAGGTAGAAAAGGTGGCTGTGAGCTGAGGAACTGTGTCCTTGTGGGACTGAGCCTTTCCTTGGAAGTCTGTCCATGCCTCCAGGAGGGGACCACCCAGCTGGTCTGGCTGAAGCCCCCCAGTGATGACACCAGCCTCCCTAAGGTCTGCTCCTGAAAGGATCCTGCAAAACCCAGTGTTTGGTTTGCTTTAACGACAGCAAAATCCCTCCCTGTGCCCCTGCAGCAGGCCCGGCCCCGCGCTGCTCCCGCTGTGAGGAGCAGTGATGGGATGGCTGGGATGTAACAAGATTTATCACCTGCTCCTGGAGAGCGATTGCCTGCTCGGTGTCCTCAGTAAATAATGTTCTGCTGGCATCATCTGGGACATCATTAACCCAGGGGACAGAGGCACCGTTGAACCTCCCACGGGCTCCCCCGGCTGCCTGGCCTGTCTGGGTACTCAGCGAGGCCTTCCAGGGACAAGGTGAGGCTGGGATGCCAAAATCTACACAGGGGAAGGAGGAACACGGTTTGGTACCACGCAGAAGGCGATGCCATGCTGAGGAGAAGCCCTGGGCAGCTCCAGCTGAACAGCCTTGGGAGGGAACCCACAGCTGCTCGGGGCTGGTCGGTCATTCTGGCACCAGCAAGGGTGACAAGCCACGGGTTCCAGCTGCTGGGCACATCAGGCCATTTCCCAGTTCTCCCCCACTGCCATGGCCGATCACAGGGCTGGAGACAAGCAGAGCTCTTCCCATGTGTGATCTCCTCCCTTCCCAACCCACCAGCACAATCCACCTCAGTGACTTCCTTCAGGCAGGGCCTGTGCCAAGGGCTCAGGACTTGGACTTGTCTGGTCCTGCCTCCTCACTCGGCTTAATAACTCCTGACTGCTCCTTCACTGTGTCTGTGCCCGAAACGTTGGATTTATTAATGCATTTTTAATTAGCAAACTCATTCTCCAGGGGAAGGTGTCTTGCATCTTAATGACCTTCGCCTTGAACCTTTGCCAAAGAGAGTTTTATACCACGAACCTCAAGCTGCAACCAAGTTTTCTGACCCTCAACTCGCACGCTGAGCAGCCAGGGGAGGAATTTGCTGTGTGGATGCAGTCCCAAGTGAGTCCAAGCTGGTGGGAAGTTGCAACACTCGAGGCCCCGACAGCCCACAAAGCCTGTGCACTGTTAGAGAAGTGCTGCAGGAAAGGCTTGTGGGATCTCAGCAATGGGGTTTGGGCGGTCCCAGGAGATGGGGAGAGGTCTGAGCACATGTCCCAGGTGTGTGGGGACAGCCAGGAGCCAGCCTGGCTGCTCTTCCACAGCCCTCTGCTTCTCAGGGACGCAGTTACTGTTCCTTTGAGCCTCGTCCAGGATGGTTCATGACCCAGTTACTCATCGAGTTTCTCCAGGAGGTGCCTCTTTGCAAGCCCCACCTCCCCAGAACAGTTCCTAGCATTAACAGCCAGCAGAAAGACCTGGTTTTTCCTAGGAGTTTGTGACATTTTAATCGACTCTTCCGGATAGAGTTACGCATTTAAATGCTGTGCTGTGCTCCCTTTAGATCTCCCCAGGCATTTCATGCTTCCAACATGGTCTCAGTGTTCTCTGGACCCCTCCAGTCCCTGATTTCCTTTCAAACCAGCCGTGGCAATTGAGATGTTCCGAGTGATCAGTGCTGCAGGAGCCCACCATCCCCAGCCCTGGCTCAGAATCCCTTTCCCACCTCTGCCAGGAGCAGGAGTTGAACCCATTTCCTCCTCTCCCGTGCTTCGGGAAGGGTGGGGGGAACTGTTGACAGCTTGGTAGTTTATTTCCACACAGCTCCACAGACCCAGGCCTTCCAAAGGCATTCTGCAGCACCAGCTGTTCCTGGGTTTTCTGGCTGCTCTGTCACACGAGCCGTTAGTGGTGCCATTTGTCTCCATCCTCCTCTGAAGGCACATCCCGGCGGCACACGAGTCCCAGCAGCAGCTCCTTCCCTGCCCTCTCCCACGCTGGAAGGGAACGACACGGTCTCCAGAGGAGCAGGGCCTGGCACGGAAATCCCTTCCTGGCAGAGGGTGGCAGATGCTGAGTGTTCCTGCTGAGCTCCTGAGTGTGCAGGAGGTATTTAAGCTTGACTGAGCTTCCTGATGAACATCCCATCCTTGGCTCCTGTGGATCACCGTGCGGAGGCAGCGACGTGTGCGTGGATCATTCCCACAGCAGGACATGCATTAATCCTTCCTGACTCCCCATCTCTCATTCCCGGGAGCTCACCTGGCTCTGGGTGCTCCCCTTGCCATTCCCCCAGCTCCTGGATCCCCCAGCAGCCTTCCTGTTTGTCAGTAATTCCTCCTCGTGCTGCTGGGATCGCTTCACTGCCTTAAGCTGTGCTTTAAGGGCTTGGGAAGCAGCTTAGGCACTGTTGCATGACTCGATCCTCCCCCTCAGCTCTCCCCTCTTGGAGGAGAAGCCTGAGCCTGGCCCAGACCTCTAGCAAGGTCTCTCACTGAGTCCTGCAGGGCTGCAGGTCCTCTGAGGCAAAGAGCACAGAGTTAGGACCAGGGAAGAGCTGGAGCTGTGGCAGGGGGTTAGGCTGGATTTTAGGAAAAGGTTCTTGCCCAGAGGGTGCTGGGGCACTGCCCAGGCTCCCCAGGGAATGGGCACGGCCCCAAGGCTGCCAGAGCTCCAGGAGTGTTTGGACAATGCTCTCAGGGAAGCACAGGGTGGAATTGTTGGGGTGTCTGTGCAGAGCCAGGAGTTGGACTGGATGATCCTTGGGGTCCCTTCCAGCTCAGCCTATTCCACAATTCTATGGAAGAAAGTTGGTTTCAAAGGCCTTTTCCCTCCCTTCTTCCTCCAGGCAAGGGGGAGCACTCATTTGACACAGCTCAGTTTCCTGGGATTTCCCAATCCCTTATCAGCCACGTCACTCCCTACCTTGTCCTCTGCAGGAACCAGCCCCATTTAGCAGCAGCATCCCTGGAAGTGGCACCAGGTGCAGGTGGCCTGCAGAGCCCAGCCAGAAGCCACAGCCCCACCTTCAGGACAGGGCCCTGAGACACTTTCCACCTCCCTGTCCAACCTGGACAGCACGTACTGCCGAGGCAGCATTCCCAGGCCTCTGAGAAGGAGCCATTTATTACGTCCCTTCTCCCTTAGCACAGTCCCTGCTCTCCTGCATCCCCAAGTGTCAATATCCCGTGGTTTTTCTGATCCAATTTATCACTGGGCTGTTTCCCCCAGTCAGCAGATGCCCTGTGCTCAGGTTCCTGATGGATCGATTGGTGCCGAGGCCTCCGAGGTGCCACTTGCCAGGTCCCTGAGTTCCAATTCCCCTCCTGTCTCAGAGAGATATGGGAAAGGGAGGGCAAAGCCCAGAGGGGACAGCGAGGGACAGGGACAGCTGAGCCCTGCAAGGGCTGCTGGGCTGGGAGAAGGGCTGGAAGGTGTGTCAGGACAGCATTCCTGCATTCCTGAGGAGCCTATCAGTTTGGCACCACAGCGCCAGCTCTCCTGCTCTGCCCACCTGTTGGGATTTGAGTGGATTCCTATATTGAGCTGGGGCAGGAGCTCTGCCCTTCCACCCCACAGCTTCCCCAGCAAGTCCCACTCCAGCCTGGCAGTGATCCCAGCCTCAGCCTTGTGTCCCCACACCACATGCAATGGGAAATGCACGTAGGAAATGCAGGAAGTGAAGTTAAGGTCTCCCTACTTCTCCGTGCCAAGAGGGAGGCTCAGGGTGAAGCATTTCAGTGAGATGAAAACTCTTCTTTGCTGCATCCTTACTCCATTCTGGAAGGGGAAGGATGCCCAGTGAGCCCAGGGGAGCCAGCGAGCTCCCCACCAGTGACTGCCTGGAGAACCTGACAGGGGTTACTGGCATTTAACCATCTGAACAAATAGCAAGGATAATTAGCACCTCCCCCTCTTCTCTTTGGAGAGGACACAGCACCGTGACTCAGGCATTCCTGAGGAGGAAAATACTTGGGGTCACAACCCAGCAATGTTCACACTTGGGGCCCTTAATGGATTTCTTCCCAGCCCAGTCATCCCCCTGCACACAAAGTTGGTCCAAGCTCTGTTTTCTCAACCTGCAAGAGCCTTCACTGAATCTCCAATTAGGCACAAAACCTCTTAGAGAGTGAGACGAAGCTCCCAGAAGTGGTTTTATGGCTTCCAAGACACAAACCTCTCATCCTCCAAAGCACTCTCCTGACAAACACTCCTTCCCCAGCTTTCCAAGTGCATTTTCAAATCAAAGCTGCAGCTGTAAGAGGTGACCTGGACATAAGACTGGCCTCCTGCCCCACTTTGCTGCTGTCCTTGGAGAAGACCTTCAAGGGAAGCAAAAGGAAGTTTCTATTTGTGTTCCCTCTCCCAGAATGAAAAATCTCCTAACTTTTGGGGAGGTGCATATGTGGAAGGCCAGGATACCTCAGGGGTGGGAGAGATTTCCTCATCCTTGTCAAGGAGGAGGAAAGAACCAATATTAACAAGGTCTTCCAGCTTAGCCTCTCGTTTAAGGACAAAACACTCACCTCCAAATGGAAGTAGCAACAGGGAAGAGTCAGGGAGGAGACCAAAGTTAAGCATTGTCATCGGGAAGACTGGGACAGACTTCATCAGCCCCACACTGGAACTGCCACCTCTCAGCAAAATGCTGGGAGATAAAGAGCGTTAGTTATGCACTGTCATGGTGCATTAAATAAAGGTGGCTGCCCTGGAGCCCTCCTTCCTCGGGCCCTTCACCCCGCTCCCCTCGGGAGCATCATTAGAATGGCACAGCAGCCTCGGCCCCCCGGGGTCACGGAACCCAGAGTTGTGAGCTCAGCAGAGTCCGAGCAGCTCTGCGGAGACGCAGCAGAGTGACAGGTGAGGTCCCTGCCCTTTGCATTAGCTGGATTTTAATTTGGAGCAGCGCTGTTCATTACTTCCGTCACATCCAGGCTCCTCTGGCTGGCTCGGAGTTTTGGAGGGCTGCTGACTCGGGCCAGAGCCTGGAGCTCCATCCCTGGGGTCCCGGCTCCGGGACTGTCCCAGCACTGACCCCCAGGCACTGCCTTTTGTCTGTGCAAATCCCAGGGATGTGCTGGGACATGGCTCCTCCACCACAGCTGACCTCGCTCGTGCTGGTGGGGCTGGGCACACTCAGGGATGTTCCACCCATTCCCATTCCCATTCCCATTCCCATTCCCACTCCCACTCCCATTCCCATTCCCACTCCCATTCCCATTCCCATTCCCATTCCCATTCCCATTCCCATTCCCATTTCCATTCCTACTCCCACTCCTACTCCCACTCCCACTCCCATTCCCACTCCCACTCCCACTCCCATTCCCATTCCCATTCCCACTCCCACTCCCATTCCCATTCCCATTCCTACTCCCACTCCCATTCCCATTCCCATTCCTACTCCCACTCCCATTCCCATTCCCTGGCATGGAAATGCTTTAATTCGTGGAAGGACGGAGTCAGTGGGATGTGGACAGTGAGTTTGCCACCGGAGAAGTTCCCAGGAGTCAGCTCAGCTTCTGGAAGTTTATAGAACTGTGATGGTAGTACCTAGAAGGAGAACCTTATAGAACCTATGAGTAGTCCAAGGGCAGAAGTTTCATATTCTGTAAAGGAGCTACAGGAATTTCTGGCTACAGGAATGAGCTGGAGAAGCTGGAGTATCCCTGGTTGGCCTGGAGTCCCTGGGCTCAGAGCTATTCCAGCTTCCCAAAGTGACTTGGAAAACTTCAGAGGAGCTACTTGGATCAGGAGCAATGTCTTCTACAAGCTGTGCCTCCCCCCTCCCTGGAAGTGGCCAAGGCCAGGTTGGACAGGCCTTGGAAGGTGTCCCTGCCTGTGGCAGATAGGTAGAACAAGATTGTCCCTTCCAACCCAAACTATTCCATGATTTTGTGATGCTTAGCCCCTGTCATAAAGTTGAGGTTCTCTTCCCAACACTCCCCATAAAGGGATACTGGGAGAGAGCTGGAAATTGAGGTATTTTTCAGTAGTTTCTCCCCATGCATTTAAGCAGCTGCTCCCATCTTCCCCCAGTCCTTTTCCTGGAATAAAGCCTGGGTGAGCAGTCCTTGGTCTGCTCAGCACCACAAAGGAATCACTGCAGTGGGAAAAGCCAAACCAGGAGCCTCCCCTTGGAGATGCTGCACTGCCTGGGGCTCTGCTTACCCAAGGAGTCATTTTCCAGCAGGTCAGTGCTGGAGCTGGAAATTCCTTTCCAAAAGGGAATTAAGGCACTCTGCCTCCAGCTGGGAAGCTGCTGGAGAGAACAGACACACAGCACTGCACAGATCAGGAGGGAACTGGTAACAGAGTTGGACCTCGACTATCAGACAGGTTGATGTAAGAAAGATTTTCTGCTCTCCTTCAATACAAAGAAGGCAGTTTTGAAATCTAATCTTTCCTTAGGAAAAAAAAAACAAAACAAAAACAACCTGATAGTCTGCAGCTCCTGCCACTTCTAGTCCATATATTTGCAAGGATCCTTGAGCTGAGACAGAGCAATTTTGCTGGGATGAACTTTCACAGAACTGAAGAAGCAGGTACATTATCATGCCCTCCACATCAGCCAAAGGCCACTGCCTTGGATTCCCACTCCTGTGGAGAGCCAGAGGAGACTCAGGAAGGCACAAGGATTGTGAGTCTATGGAGTCAGGACAAAACAGCAGCCAGGAAAGAGCAAAGCAGGGAGCAAGGAGAGCTTGGACAAGGATCTTTGACTGCTGCGAGTCTGGCTCAGGCATTAAAGTATCCAAACAAGCCATGCATGGAAAGCTTATCCCAGGAAATCTCTGCTCTCCCTGCAGCAGTGCTGGGAGAGCTGAGCTGCCCATCACACTCAGCATTTCCCTTTCATGGGAATGGGATGTGGGATGGTCACACGGGACACCTGGCTGAGTCACCTAAAAGGGTATGGAGCAGTGGTGCAGACCTTGGGGCAGAACTTTCCCCCAGCACTGAGAAGAGACCAGAGCTGAAGCCCTAAACCCACTGGAGGAGATAAAAAAGGCTCCTCATTGTAGATGGGTCTCAGCTCCAGATCTCCTCTGGAGAAATCTGGCTTTTCATCAGGACAGAAACTGAGAAGAGCCTTTGAAGAGCCCTACCAAAATCTTTGGGCCAGCCTGGAGCCCTGCCAAACAGGGAAGACCACAAAGTGATCAAAATGTAAAATTAGAGCCCAAATGAAACCCCAGATGCTCAGACCAGGCTTGTGCCTTGTGCCAGTGCAGCCACAGGGACATGGAGACTCAGGTGGTGGCATGGGGTTCAGTGCTGCAGCTTCACCCCTGGTGCTGTGGAGCACTGTGAGCACTGGTCCCACTGGGGGACACCTGCTGGGATCTGCAGATGTCCCAGGCAAGCCTGGAATGCCTGGTGCTGCAGGGGGATGGGCAGGGAGGACAGTCCTTGGAGCTGCTTGGAGAGGAGGCTCAGGGAGCTGCCATGAGCAGAGCCAAACAGGGAATCTGGAGATCAATGATTCTGTCTGCCGAGAACAGGCGTGAAAAACAACCTGCTTTAGTGAAACTTGCAGGAACTTTTGGGGGGAAATCAGTTATACTGGAGCAGTTGACAATTAAAGAGCATTCTCCAGAAACTATTTTTCACCCAAATTACTTTTCAGACCCTCCACTCAGGCACATAAGATGTATGTTCATCAATAAAGTAAACACACTGATCCCTTCCCTGTCCCACCAGCACTGGGTTTCTGGACAGACCCCCAAACCAGGGAAGTGGGAAGCACTACAGCAGCTCCTGAAATCCCCCAGATAACAAGGAAAATCCTCACAGCTGGTGTTAACAGGATTGCAGTTGTTTGGTTTAATATGAATGTATTTATGTATTGTTAGTGCAATTTGGCGAAGCTGTTTCCTTGCTTGCAAAAGTCTGGATTTAGCAAATATTGGCTGGTTAACTATGTTGTTTCTTAGCAACCCTAATTGGATTTCAAACGGGAGATTTTGTTTTGGAAATATTACCTGTATCACTTAGCACTGTGAAATAAGTTCCTGCCTTCCTCGTGCAGATAAACCCAATCAGCACTCCCCAATCCACTGGGGTTCTGGCTTGTTTACCCTCTCCTACGGCAGGAGATGACAGATTCCCTTCTCCCCCAGCCAGGACCTGCAATCTTTTACCAGCACTTGGAATTTCAAGACCAGCACGAGCTGCTGCTGCTGCTGCAGCCTCCAACTTGACCGGCAGCCCCACGGTCCCACCATCCACAGGCATAGCAGCAGTCACAGAATCCTTTAGGTTGGAAAAGCCCTTTAAGGTTGTTGAGTCGAGTTTATCTCCCAGCACTGCCAAGGCCACCACTAAACCACGTCCCCAAGTGCCACATGCACGCAGCTGTTAAATCCCTCCAGGGATGGGGACTCCAGCGCTGCCTTGGGCAGCCGTGCCAGGGCTGAACAACAGCGAAGAAATTCTCCCAGCACCCAGCCTAAACCTCCCCTTCAGGCACAACTTGAGGCTGTTTCCTCTTGTCTTTTGGCTTGTCCCAAAGCTCAGCTGCTGGGCACATACGTGGGAAGAGAGCCCAGCTGAGCATGAAGGTGCCAAGCTGCCTCCCATCACCCCAGTGCTTCTGCAGCTGAAGCAGAATCCCATGGACCTTTCAGGGAGGTGGAAAGTGAGGTGCAGTTTCTTTTCTCCGGTGCCTCTGCCCTTTCACCAGGTCCCACCGGAGTCAGGAGAGACAATGGGATGCCCAAAGGTGCAGCTCCAAGCCTGCAAGGAGACAGGAACGGCCCCTCAAGCAGCACTCAGTGACAACTCCAGCAGAGTTTTCCGTGTGTGAGGAACACTTTTTACTGGAAAGCAGCTGCTGTTGTGCCATTTTGTGATAGTGAAGGGGTAAGCCAAGCATTCACCCAATTACAGCCCTCGAATCATTGCACAGCCAGGGACAGTGACTGCGGGGAGAGCTGGGAATGAGCATCGATGGGAGCCTGGGGCTGTGCTGGCCCCGCTGCTGCCGCCCCACAGCACAGAGCACTCCTGGTCCTCCCACAGCCCTGAGAGCCACAGCACTCCAAAAGGTTGGCAAAGAGCACAGAAGGGAGCCCAGTCTGTCGGGATCAGAGATTTGGGGCTGTGCTGCACCAGGCTTCCTCTGCAGGAAGGGTTATTCAGATGGCTCCTTCTAAAGCCCTTCGTCTCCGCAGAGAGGTGGCGGCGAGGGAGCTGAACAATTAAAGAGCTGCTGATGTCCTTGTGCAGCACAGAGGGAGGAGAGACAATTCCAGGGAAGTGGCAGCCTGCAAAGCAGGCTTTTTGTGCTCTCAAGATGATAATCTGCATTTTCAGGAGGAATGAAGCAGCATTTTCCCTGAGGACTTCAGGGTATGGGAAGAAGTGTGGACCTGAGCTGCTCACAAGGGGACAAGGCCAGTCCCCCACCATGGCAGAGCACTGACACAGCTGGGCTATGCAAATACAGCCTGCTCAGAGGCAGGCACCCCATTCCTTCCTTCCTCCAAACCTTTAAAGGGATGCTGGACACAGACACACCCTTCCCAACATGGCCAGACTCAGTTGCAAGCGCATGGGTTTGGCCCTAACCCCAGCTGGATTTTCCCAACAGGGAAAAACTTCTGGGAGTTTCATGGAGCAAACTCTTCACCAGCTAAACAAACGCCATCTGAGCCAGGCTGGAGCCAGACAATCATTAAGCTTGGAAAAGAATTCCAAGGCCATTCTGCCAGCACTGCCAAGGCCACCACTAACCCACATCTCCAAGCACCACATCCACACAGCTTTTAAATCCCTCCCTCCAGGGACAGAGACTCTACCACTGCCCTGGGCAGCCCTTTCCAATGCCTGACCACCCTTTCTATGAAGAAATTTTTCCTAATATCCAATCCAGTTTATTTCCACAATGGTTTGGAGGTTTCTAGTCTGATGCTAACCCTAGTTTAGGTTGGCAGATGATGTCTGGGAAATGAGATACAGATTTTCTGGACTCTGTCCCAAAAGAATTTTCATTTCACCTCATGGTAACTCTACACACGCTCAAGACGAATGCAGGAGACGACAGCACCTTCCTGGTTTTGCTTGGGATACTCCTCCACAGCAAAAAGGGCCTCTCCAGGAGTCTGGGTGAGAAACTCAAAAGCAGGAGAAGATAAATGAAAGGAGAAAGAAAATCATCTCCACTGAGCCCTCTCATTATGAGCCAGGCCAGGAAAATGCCATGGACGCTTTCCTGGCATTGGAAGCCAATCTGGTGGTGACTGTGCTGTATCAAGGGGTGGTTTCCTTCAGGTGGAACCAGCCCATGCATTCAGAGGGGAAACAGGCAGGGAAAGGCAGTGTTATCCTGCTGAAAATTCAAATGAAAGTAGATTTGTTTTGTCTTTGCTCCAGATCTCAGGGGACGGTGTTGACTTACATGTTGGAAAAGCAATCCCTGCAAACAGCAGCTCGGAATTGTTGTATTAAACCTGCCACCACCCGCCAAAGCCCTCGAGCAAACAAAAACCTGGTGGAAGCTGCTGATTTCTTCTCGACTCAACCCTCAGCCTGTTTGTCAGCTTCCAGATGCATTTTACAGCGGTTGAGAGGGTTTTTTGGTTTTTTCTTTTTGTTGTTATTGTTGCTGGCTGATTTTAGCAAACCAAATGTTGAAGAAGAGCGGCTCAGCAAGTGAAAACATTTCTCTGATAAAACTCGGGGTTGAAATGAAAATTGTCATTTCAAGCAGGATTAAGCTACAATTATCCGGCATCTCTTTTAACTGAGAATTAAAGAGTGCTGAATGGAAATGTTGTTGTGCTCTGTTTGAACACCCACAGCCCGGAGAACATCCTTTATCTTGAGACTCAGTAGTTTTTCCTTTCATTATTACCTGCAAACCTCTGCTTGGTTACAGCCGAGGCATTGCACGGGTTGATATCTGCCAGTCGATCTTCCTCTGCAAAGCTCAGCCTATCTAGACAGGGACTATTTTAAGCTCTTCAAACGATACGAGAAGCCAAATGTGAAGAGAAAAAGCAAGGCTCTGTGCTGCCTTTACAGCCCCTGAAATCAGCATTCAGCTCGGCTCCCGAATGACCCTGATCGGCAACAATTCCGTATATTCCCACAATTAAACAATGTTTGAACTCGTGTTAATGCCAACAGAACAATTATCTGAACAGCCATCCACGGGGTAAGCAGGCTGCATCAGCAAGAGTCAAGCCTGCTGCAAATAAAGGCTTAGCCTTGCAGAGGAAAGCCAAGGAAATCTTCAATGAGAGGAATAAAGATTCTTTACTTTACTCCATAAAACCGGTGTGTGAACAATATATTGAATGTCAGGAGCAAATGTCTGCTGAAATTTGGTTGCTTAATTGTAAGACTTGCTAACTATTTCCACTTAAAAATCAAATCTTTAGTGTTCTGAAACTGCAGAGAGGCATTTGCCCAGTCCTGGTGTCAGAAATATTCTTATAATGTTGGAGCTTTGTGTGGGAAATGCAGAAGCAGCACAACAGGGTTTAACAATCTGGGGGGAGTAAGAGGAGGCTTTAAGGGCTTGAGTTTATTCTTAATGAAAGGTGCTTCATTATATTTCTGAAAAATTTAGGAATAAAGGAGTAGGGGGCTCATTTAATGGGAAGTTCCATAGAATCATAAGATTATGGAATGATTTGGGTTGTAATGGAACTTAAAGCTCATCTCATTCCCCCCCTGGCATTAGCACATTCCAATAGATCAGGTTGCTCCAAGCCCTGTCCAACCTGGCCTTGGACACCTTCCCTTTCCAGTTTCTTCTGTTTCTTACAAACAAATCTATCCCATCCTGATTGGAGGGGCCAAAAAATGCACTTTTGATCAGATCTGCTGCATTAGGAAATGGCCCAGAAAAGCTGTGGCTGCCCCTGGATCCCTGGAAGTGTCCAAGGCCAGGTTGGACAGGGCTTGGAGCACCCTGGGATAGTGGAAGGTGTCCCTGCCCATGGCAGGCAGTGGAAAGGGATGATCTTTAAGGTCCCTTTCAACCCAATTCTATGATTCTGGAAATGCTGTGCTGGTGGAGAGATCCTGCAGCTCCTTCCAGATGGGAGGGCACCAGTGGGTCTGGGAGGATCCTGGGGTTGTGTTCACACAGCATCACATACCTGGCTGGGCTCTGCCTCTGGCCTCATCCAGAGGGGCTTTTCCTCCTGCATTTCTCCCCTTTTCTCCTAATAAAGCTGCTTGTTCATTTCCCAGCTGAAAGAAGACATAATAAAAATGATGGCAGGAAATTGCAGGCGAGCTGGGGTTAAGAGAGACAATAACAAAACTGCTTTTGCAGGGTAATCTCCAAGCCTTTGGTAGCTCATGCTAAAGAGGGCTTTGAAATCAGCAAGAGAATTAAAAATATTGAGATCAGCTAAAACACTCCTATCCTTTGCACATCAAAGAGGATACCCACAGGGACAGATTTGCTGCCATGGAATAATTTCCACCACTTTTTACAAGAAAAATGAGAGCATTTGGTGCTTCTCCCCCCTTCCTTTAGCACAAACCCACCGTACAGGAGGAAATTACCTTTCTGTGCTCCCTAAAATATCTCCTCCTGATGCAAAGAGCAGCTTGGGGAGAACAGGCCTGCAATCCATTAGCCATGGCAGAGAGCTGGTGGAAAGGGAAAAGGAGGAATCTGCCTCCCAAAATCTACTGACAAGGCATAAAGCCCAGTTTAGCCCAGAGGTAGCCCAGGGTCCTCCAGCTGGGTCCAAGCCACCCGGTTGCCCACTGATGGGTTTGCAGTCTGTGCTGGTGTCACACAGCCAGGCACAGAGGGGGTGAGCTTCTTCCCAGACAGCTCATTCCCAAAGAAAAACAGGGCTGAATCCAAGGAAAATCTGACCTGAGCTCTGCCATGGGGATTTAGGTGTGATGGAGCATGAAAAGCATCACAAACGTCAGCAGCAAGTCCAGCTGGGAGCCTGGTTACACTCACTTGAGCTTGGAAGAAAGGTTTTTAGGGGTTCTCCGGAGCTCCCTGAAAGCCAGGATGGCAAATTTGCACATTCAGGACTGGAGCAGGCTGTGCCAAGGGTCCTGGGCCTGGAATAGCAGCTGTATTCATAAACTGGATAAACTTAAATATAGCTCTGCCATAAGCAAAGCATTCCCTCTCTTGCTCCTGACCTGCTGGAATATCTTCTGGTTTTCCCTGCTGAAAACCTGTTTTTACAGCAGTCTGGCTGAAAAACAGGCTTTGTTCCAGGGAAAGGTGATTTGCCAGGCCCACCCCTGGGAGGACTGGAAGATTCAGGGTGCAGGGCAGGATGAAAGTGCAGAATTCCTCCAAACCTGGAGTCAGGAAGCCGGCTGGAAGCACTCCACCAGCCCTTCCCTCATGCATGACTTCACCCTCCTGTTTTCTCCTCTGCTTTCCTGTCCTGCTTCTCACCTCCTGCCTTTTGGGGGGCTGGGGATCAGGGGGGTCTGGCCTGGCTCTGGCTCGGCATGGAGGGGGCACCGAGCCCCCGAATTGGGCAGGGCCTGCAGGGCAGGGCTGCAGCCAGATGAGGCTGCTGGGGCTCAGGAGCCCGTGCGGCTCCGAGGGCCCTGCAGGAATCATCCAGCACGGGGCTTTATCCGTGTGAAAGCACCCGGCAAGGCCAGGGCCCTGCTCTGATAGGAACCAGACAGGCCCCGGGTGTTCACTGGGATCCAGGCTCGGGAACACGTTGCCTCTGCAGGGCAGGCTGTCCCTGCTCCTGTGAATCTCTCCAATTGCATTAAAAACGAGCTGTGAGGCCCGAGGCAGCACCTCCCTGCCTCCCCCTGGCCCACCCAGCCCTGCTGCTCCGGCTGGGGGAGAAGTGGGATGGTGTGTGGGCTGAGAGGGGCTGGACTCTGAAGGTGAGGTCCACAGTGCAGAATCCCAGGGGCCTTTAGGATGGAGGAGATCTCCAGGATCATCAATCCAGCCATTCCCCAGCACTGCCAAGGCCACCGCTGGGCCGTGTGCCCAAGTGCCACATCCACGTGGTTTTAAATCCCTCCAGGCACAGGGACACCACTACTGCCCCGGGCAGCCTGTTCCAGTGCTTGACAATCCTTCTCATGAAGGAATTTTCCCTGATACCCAACCTAAACCTCCCCTGGCACAACTTGGGGCCATTTCCTTTCATGCTGTCCCTGTCCCCTGGGAGCAGAGCCCAACCCCACCCCTGGCTGTCCCTTCCTGCCAGGGAGATGTGCAGAGCCAGAAGGTCCCCCCTGAGCCTCCTTTTCTCCAGGCTGAGCCCCTTTCCCAGCTCTCTCAGCCATTCCTTGTGCTCCAGACCCTTTCCAAGCTCTGTTCCCTTTCCTGGACATGCCCCAGCCCCTCCATGTCCTTGTGAGGGACCCAGAACTGTCCCCAGGGCTGGAGGAGCCTCAGCAGTGCCAGCACAGGGGGACAATCTGTTGGGTCCTGCTGGTCCCACTGTGTCTGGTACAAGCCAGGATGCCCCTGGGGGTGCCCTTGGCCACATGGGCACACACTGGCTCAAATGTGGCCCCAGAGCACCCAGGCAGGGCTTGGGAAGCTGGAGCTGTGCCCCTCACATGTGGAGGGGGAGGTGGGGTGGGTCCTGCTTGATGCCTCCATGAGCCAGCTTCATTCCAATCAGAGTCTGGCCCAAAGTGGTTCAAGGGCACTTTGCCAAGGCGAGGGGTGAGGAGGGAACAAAGCTGGACTTGTGGGGGACTCCTTGGTCTTTTGGACACCCTCCTGCTGCCCCCAAGGCCAAGCACCTCGGACAGGGAATGTCCTGGTTTGCTCCAAAGTCCCCACTTGGACCCAGGAGTGAGCCCAAGCAGGATTGGAGCTTTCAGGGCTGTGCCCACCCTGCCAAGCCCCTCGAGGAAGCAGGAAGGAGAAAGGTGCACTCATGGACACACCTGGCTTCTCCCCAGCTCTCAGAAGAGATAAGGCCAAGCCCTCTTTGTCCCCCAGTCCTTCTGCTCTCCTCTTTTTTACCTGTCCTCCCGCTCCACCCCGTGCACAGAGCACTGCTGCCACTTCTGTTTTACTGTCCCCAGAGACACCAATTCTGCAGCCATCACGGCCAGAGACGCTAATTAAATTGTTCGAAAATCCAATAAAAATGCTTTATGAGAGTGTCTGTCATTGGCAAAGGTTTAGGGAAGAAAATTAGGCTCTTCCACAAGCAAAGCAAAAAAAAAAAAAGTCCATCCCCCTTCATTAAACCCTCGATGTATTTCATTGTAAATTGTTGCTGGGTGCCACAAATTGTAACTGGTCCAGTGGGGGCAGTTTCCCAGTGCAGAGTTGGTGGGGAGGGCTGGGGATGTGTTTTGGAGTTGAGGTGTTTTCTTCTGTCCCTGCTCTGAATGACAACTCAGATTCAGGCACAGGCTGGGCTGGACAAACCAGACCCCTTTATAGATTTTCTCATTCCCCAGCCAGCGCCAGAGAGGATCAGTAATGCAACCAATTAAGAGGATTAAAAGCCACATTTTTTTTTTTTTTATTTTTTGATGACAGAAGCCCTGCCAGGTCCTGTGGCTGTGATCAAGGTTCCCATGCTGTCCTTGTCCCAGAGAGCTCGGGGATTGATTCATACAGGGGATTACTGTCCTGCACATTCCCCCAGCTCTCAGTGATGTGCAGCAAGAGGCCAAGGTCTCCTGTAGGTCTTCCCAACCCCAGGAATGCCATGTTCTACCTCATTTTCTACCCTTTGTACCCCAGAGGATGCACAGTTATCCACACAGAGGGGAAGAGTGTCTGTGCTCCCTCACTCTCTGGACCTTGGCATTTGCAGGAAATGCTGGCAAGTGGAATTGGCTGGCTTGGGAGGGGGATGGCTGGGCCACTCTGGGAAGACTTAAAAAACCCAAATACCACAAGGCTTCTGATGTAAACACTCCAGAATGGCCAAATGCTCTGTAATTTCTCTTAATTATGCAAACAGCAGAGAGAAGAAGCTGTCAGGGAGCACATTTCCCACCCAGAGCAGGGAGCACTGCGAGCATAGGACCTGTTGGCAGCGCTGAGGCAAAAACACCAAGCCAGACCCCCGAGGTGGAGGTTTCTGCTCCTGTTTCTCTGCTTGTGCTGATGGAATGACATCTCCAAAGGGGAGATGTCCCAGGAAGCGCCAGGGTTTCCCATGGCTGCTGTCAATTCAGCAGATGAAAGGCAAATGAAAGGGGTCCAGCCCTGGGGCTCTCCAGTCACCTCACCCCAGCAGAAGGTGGGATCCTGACTGCAGGGAGAGAGAGAGACACTCCATGGATCCTCACTTCATCTCACCGTGTTTCAGCTTGCTTCCTGCAGGAATTTGGATGCAGGGTCACCCCTCTGAATCCCCTGGGAATAGCTGCTGAAATCAAGCTGCCTGCTGAAGGCCTTTTGTTCAGCGAGGCTCCTGCTAGGAGAGGCTCTGCTTTTATTTCAAAGACTCAGCAATTTGGATCGGTTTAACCTTTTCAGGGTTTCCTGAGCACAATAGCACAGATGAGCTTTAAAGCCTCTTCAAGAGCGCAGGTTGAAGCCGGNGGCAGAGAGAGAGGGGTTTGCTGCGAGCATCAGGGCGGTGCTGCTGCGTGTCCTTGTCCCGAGCAGAGGCTGCTCCAGCGGGCTCCAGGGGCCACGGAGTTCCACCCAAAGCCATGGCATGTGAGAGCCGGGAGATGGGAGAACAGGCTGCAGGAACCTCCAGAAACATCCAGCAAGGGGGTGAGGAGGGGAACAACACAACCCCCGGCCCCCCATCAGTCCGTCCGCTGTCACGTCCCACCACCCCCGACGACATCTCTATGTCCACTCTNCTTAGAGAACCAACTCGCAGCTTCACCCCGAGGCTGTTCCACCGCACCCCCGCCAGGAGCCGAAGCGCATCCCGGCCCCCCTGGGGGGAGTGTGGGGCTGGAAATACCCTGGAGAGCAGGGGCCAGGCCATGACTCGGCAGAGCTGGGCAGCGTTCCTTTGATGTTGGAACAACAAAGGCAGGTGCGGGAGGGAAAGGTAATCGGGATGCTGGGAACAGCGGGATGCATTTCAAACGGAACAGCAAGAGCTTTGAAGATCAATTCCTTCCCAAGGAAACAAAACTGCTCCTCCCGGGCTCCTCCAGAGCCCCAGTCCTGCTCTCCCTCTCCCGAAGTTTCTGGAGCTGGGCCTGTGCTAAGGGCAATCTTTGGGAAAGGTGTTGGCCCCAGGTTGGGTGCGGCTCCCTGGGGAGCCGGGCGGAGGCTCGGGCTGCTCCCGCTGCCCGCTGAGCAAAGGCAGGAGGGAGGGCAGGGATTATTCCCGGGTCACATCCCCCTCCTGGCCCCAAGGTGAAGGGGAAAGTCCGCTCAAAGCAATTATTTACAGAGCGGTTGATGAATGTGCTCCCAAGGTGGATGCAATCAGGATTCCTTGCAGAGGGAGGGAAGGGGACTGGAGCTGGGGTGGGAGAAAGGAGGAGATCCCCCCCCAGCACCCCAAGGACAAGCAGCCACTGCCAGGGTGAGAGCTCAGCTCTTGCAGCAGGATTATTCCATTTCCTGGATTTCCATCATCAGGAAAAACACAGCTTTTGTGTTCGTGTGGTTTTTTAACCAAAGATCGAGTTCTGCATTCTCAGGACTCCTGGAGCCAGGGCTTAGGAACACGCAGGGAATGCTCTCATTAGCTAAACCTTTGTTAACGCTCACTCACATCACCTCGTTCTGATTCACATCAACGGAATTGGCTTTTTTGGAACAGTTCCTTGAAAAGGGGGGGGCGTGGGGAATAAACAAGCTTTTTTGTGTCGTTGTTTTCTAAGCAAAATATTTTGAGCTTTCTGCTTTGGTTTATTTGCTTTGTGTGAGCTTTAAAATCAGACACAATTAACAGAAAAAGCAGCAAGATCTTGTAGTTGTCAGGAAACGCTTCAGTTTTCCCTTTTCATCTGCTAAACATTGATACATGAAAATAATCTACCCCTCCTTCCACTGCTTGGGTTTTTTTGATTTTTTTTTTTTTAACAACCAAGAAGCTTGAAATACACCCTGGGAGCTGCCCAAGGAGCTCCCCTTGCCTGGCTCTCCCCATCCAGCACCCACACCTTGGTGGGGACATAGCCAGGTTTACACTCCCCAATTGCATTATGTTTGAGTGGTTTATGATTTGGATTTTCATGCAGAGCAGCCTGTTCCAGCTCCTCATAACAAAGACAATTATGCTAAGTTTATTGGATTTGCATTCAGGGCTGATTTGTCAGAATTGTATATTGGTTCTGGGAGATGGAAGGGGAGGAAGAGAAGGGGCATTTGCTTTTCATGAGGACAGGGAAAAAAAGCACAGTGTAAAATCCATTCCTCTGTTTCATAGCCCCTTCTCAGCGCACAGATTCCTTCCTTCCTTCCTTCCTTCCTTCCTTCCTTCCTTCCTTCCTTCCTTCCTTCCTTCCTTCCTTCC
>VZTR01002665.1:966370-1011818 GCA_013400775.1 Chaetops frenatus
TCCTCTGTTTCATAGCCCCTTCTCAGCGCACAGATTCCTTCCTTCCTTCCTTCCTTCCTTCCTTCCTTCCTATAAAAGATCCCAGACTCTGTGCCCACTGCCTGGTGAAGGACAGGTGTGACCACAGCCAGGTCACCTCCAGGTGCACACTTACAACGAAATCCCATGGATGCAGTGAGGAGGCTGCTCTGGGATTCTGTACCCCACTGCTGCACTGCAATTCCCACTGCCAGAGCTTCCAACCCTGTGCCAGGCACTGCAAAGCCATCGCCCTGCTTCTTCCTGGAGCAGACAGCCCACAATCCTGGAGAAGGTGCCAGGCTGGCTCCTGTCCTCGTGGAGAGGGCTTGAAGGTGCCTTTGTGTCCCCTGCCAGGAAGGCTCCTCCTTAGAGCAGTGCTGAAGCCAGGCAAAACATCACCTGGAAGGGAGATCATGGAATCGTGGAGTGGTTTGGGTTGGAAGGGGCTTTAAAGCTCATCCAGTCCCACCCCCTGCCGTGGGCAGGGTCACCAAGGCCCATCCAGCCCGGCCTTGGACACCTCTCACAATATCCCATCTGCCTCTCCCATGGAAAAAAAGCAGTGCTCTGACAAGTGCAGATATCTCCTAATTGGTTCCCCGAGTTTCCCACAAACCCCACTTTGGTTTATTTTAATTTTTCCCATTCCCAAGGCCCCCATCCTCTGTTTGCACATACCCTTGCTGTGCATTTATCGATGCCATCCCAGCGGTCTCCATGGCAACCTGGCCCCTTACAAGGCTCAACCCTCCTGAGGTCACAGCAGAAAAGTGGGAATGGTTGTCTGTGGAAGAGGGATGGAGCTGGATCCATTCCTGTTATTAAAAAGCTACAAATGGCCAGGTATTTTTATGGCCGTGTGTCTCCTCTGGCTTCTCAAGCTCCTAAAAATGGGATTAAAATGTTGAGCTCCACCTTGGCACGAAGCAACGTGGACAGTTTGGATCTCACACCAAAGGGATGTGAAGGTGGATGCTCAGCATGGAGGGGACAGGACTGCAGCACCTTCCTTGGGATCTCTGCTTTATAGAATCCCAGAATGGTTTGGATTGGAAGGACCTCAAAACCCACCCCATTCCACCCCCTGCCATGGGCAGGGACACCTTCCACTATCCCAGCTTGCTCCAAGCCTCATCCACCCTCACCTTGAACACTTCCAGGGACACTGCCATCCCTGTGCAAAAACCCTTTACAGACTTTCCAAAGGCACGAATGTGCTCAGTTTTGGCAGAAACCTGGGGAATGGGGGTTTGCCTCCCTTTTTTACTCCAGCATCTCATACACACCAAACACAGAAGAGGGTTTGGAACAATAATGCCAGGGGATTTGCTTTCCTTTTTCCCCCTACCCTTTCAGAAGGTGGATCTCTTCCACCTGCACCTGGTCCAGATGTTGTGTGCCTGACTAAGAGGGACTGGTTTAATTGTCTCCTTCTTCTGGGCTCCCTGTGTAAAATCACCCTGTTAATTTGTTCTGCTTCTCAACATCTACTCAGAATTGACAGCTGTCCATATTTTTTTTACCCTGTCTCATGTTTCTTATTCCAATTGCAAGCCAGTGGTGCAGGGTGGCTTTTTTCATGGCTCTTGAGGGGAAAACTACAAAAAATGCAGGAGGGTGTGGGAAGAGAAACAATTCCCAAAGCCAAATAATGCATCCCAGAACCTGGGAAGTTCTTCCCTATGAATTCCTGGCCTCCTGAAGGATTCCAAGGGCCTGGTTTTCCAGCAGGGCTGTGGGATGGATGTCCCACCAAGGCTCATCAGCAGTGTGCCCATGTCCTGTCCTGCTGCTTCTCCCTGGGCCATGGCCTCCATCAGACCCAGACACCCTCCCTGGTGCTCCAAATCCTCTGGAGCAGCTGGGATTTGCTGCCTGTGCTTGGGAAGTGAGACAACACTGCCCACAAGGCAGGTGGTGGCTTCAGCAGGATCTGCCCAGGAGGGCTGGGAAGGGAGGAGTGAGGGAGCTTCCCTGTGATGGATGTGATCATCAGTCCTAAACCCAGCCTAACCCTGCCCAGTTAGGCTGTTGTAACTAATCCTGGCTCTCCTTCATCCCTCCCCGGGAGCTGTTCTTCACAGGGCCTGGTTTGGCTCAGCCCCAGGCTCATTTTGCACTCCTTGGACTGTGGGGACCACTGAAACCCAGACAAACTGTAATCCTGAGGGATTTCCCCAGGAAGATTTACATCCCTGTGCAGCCAAAATTTTAGGTGTTTCCCTGATTGCTGAAGGCAGGCAGCAAAACACCACAATTCAGATGTTAAGCTCGTACAAAATGAGCTTAAAAAATATGATTTAAAAAAAACCCCAACAAAACATTCTGGGCTCCTCTTTTTTTGTTTTCTGGTGCCAGAGCATCCAGACTGACTGTGGAAAATACTCCAGAACCACAGGTAGCCAAACCCTTCCTAAATACAGAGAATCATGGAATTGCTTAGGTTGGAAAAGCCCTCAAGCCCCGCTGTTCCCCAGCACTGCCAAAGCCTCCACTGACCCGGGTCCCCAAGTGCCACATCCACACAGCTTCTAAATCCCTCCGGGCATGGGGGCTCCACCACCTCCCTGAGCAGCCTGTTCTAACTCCTGACCACCCTTTCCAGGAAGGAATTTTCCCTGATATCCAACCTAAGCCTCCCCTGACACAGCTTGAGGCCGTTTCATCCTGTCCCTTGTTCCCTGGGAGCAGAGCCCAACCCTCCACTCTCCTGTCAGAGAGCTGTGGAGAGAGAGGAGGTGTCCCCTGAGCCTCCTTTTCTCCATGAGACCTGGAGTTTCACAGATGGCTGTGCAATGATCTCACTTGGAGCACACAGCTTGGGAGACCCCAAACAGAGACAGGAAATGAAGAGGAGCTGGAGAGATGACAGAGCCAGTATCCTTTGCCAGGGCAACACAGGAATTTTAAGATATGAAACCAGTGGCTATAAATTTGTTGCCATTCCACAGCCAAAACGCTCAGTGGAGTGCCCAACTCTCCCTAGAGAGTTCATGGAATCACAGAATCACAGGATAATATCCTGCATTGGAAGGGACACACAGGGACCAACCAACTGCAGCTCCTGGCCTGGCACGGGACAACCCCAAGAATCCCACCATGAGCCCTAGTTCCTGCTCCTGAAGCATTTCCCTTCCCAGCCAGAGCACTAAAGGGAAGGAGGCCTTGGAAATGGGATTAAACAGCAGCTGGGGCAAGCTTTAGGCACAGGCTGTAAGAAGGGGTTAAGCGATCCAAGGGAGGGATGTGAATCATGAACGGCAGTGGGTGGATCCTATAGTGGGAACAAGAGCCGAGGCGGTGCAGCCCCCGGTGGGGGCTAAACGCCGGGGATCTGCCCTCCTTTCCCAGAGGATCATCCCCCTGGCACCGGGGCGAGCCCACGGCATCTTCCCCTGCTGCAGACCCCGGGCTGAACTCGGGGAGAGCTCCCTGTGCTGCCACAGCTTGGTCAGCTGTGGTTCTACCAACTACCACCACCTGAAGATGCTTCCCAGCAGGCCCGAGTGGAGCACTCTGGTTTTTGGGGAAGGACAAAGTGATTGGGTTGCTCCAAAAGGCGCAGTGGTAAAAAGCATCCTTTTTCCTCTTTCAGCAAGTATTCCTACAGGCATGTGTGGAGTGGGGATTGGGGTGCTCTGGTCCATCCCTCCATCCCCTGCTGAAAGCCAAGAGCCTGCCTCACACAATCCCTGCTCCAATCAATCCCTGTTCCCACAGCTGCTGCTTGGAGCAGGTGGCACAAGCCCCGAGATGGCAGCCAAAGAAAGGACCTGTGGGAAGAAGCCTGGGTAAAGAAGACTTCTGGGTACTCCAGAGACACCTTGGGCTCATCTTCAGAAGCTCTGCAGGGGCAGGAGCTGTGAGCAAGGGGAGTGAAAATGTTTTCTAGGCATCTGTAAGATTGTAGAGGCACTTTTATCCCTTCTGGCCTGGGGCACTGTTCCTCTGCTCTGGTTCAGAGCAGCCCCTGTTCCCAGAGGCCAGTGCTGGAGCAGCTGAGCAAAACAGCTGCTGGAGAAGTTCTGGGTGCTCTGCCTCTGGCATCCTGCTGAGGATTCCTTCTGTGGAGCTGTTTCCAGCTGCTCACCTGCATTAATGCAGGGATCCAACAGTTTGGCTCCACGGTTTATTAAACTTTGCCTCTTCGTGACAAGGTGTGAACCTGTGCTCTACAATAATTTTCCAAAGCTTTTACATGCCAGGGAAATTACCAGCCATGGAACCCTGAACAGCAGGGGAAAGAGCAGGCTTCACATTAGGGATGAGCATTTGGAGAGGAGCAGATGGATGAGGCAGCAGTGTGTGAGGAGCTGTGCCTGACAGAGCCTAAGGAAGCCTGGGACAGGGAGCTGTTCCCTGGATCACTGTGCAACTCAGCACCTGCTCATGTGCTGCCCAAGCCAGGAGTGGCTCCAGAGGCTTTTCCCAGCGAAGATGTGACCCAAGGCATTGCTGCAACAGCACTTGGTGGTTCATTTATTCATCTCCACACTCTGCTCTCCTCCCCCTTCCTGAGTCAGGCTGCCCTGGTGCTGGCAGGACACGGATGAGTGCTGTGATCTGCAGGTTTGCTGGCTCCTCACAGCTTCCAGGTGGGTGTTGGAGCTGTGGGACTGATCTGTCAGTGGCCACCAGCCAGATCAGTCACTGTGCTGTGCCACACCTGCATGTAGGATCTGTGGGCTGTGCAGCCACTGCTCTGAGCCAGAGCCCCTGTGTCACATCCTGGGAATCACAGCCAGCCCAGCACCCAGCCCCTCTCCCCCCCTCAAGCACCTCCAAAGGGTGTCTGTGCCAGAGCCATACCCGAGCTGGGCTCTGGTGATGGATGAGGAGGGAGCAGAGGAAGGAGCAGCAGGAGACAAGAAGAAACAAGGCTTTTCAGAGCAAGTAGGGAGGCACACAATGAATAAAACCTGTGTTGGAGGTGGAAAACAACTGATTCAGGGCTGATAATGGCATTGAAACACCTGCAACCTCCTCCTCCTCCTCCTCCTCTAGAGCCCAGGAGCTGGCACGGCTCAGGGAGAGGGCTCTGTGCTGGATGCAGCTGGGGTAGGTGGGTGCAGAACATGCTCCCTCCATAGGTGTTCACAGAGGGATGGCAGAGCTGGCTGGAGCTGTCCCATGTCACCTCTGGGCTCTGGGGGACACATGGAAGTGGCTGAGCATGGATGCTCTGCTGTGTGTTTCCATGCTGTGCTACACAGAAGGAACTTTCTGATTCTCCAGTACTCAGAGCTGAGCTCTCTGTTGGGAATCCAAGTCCCAAGATCAATCCATCACTTGCCCAACTCGTTGCTCTCCTCATTTCTCTGCTCCAGGCCAAGCAGCAGCATGGAAATGCCACAGTTTTATCAGCAAAACCCAGAGCAGAGAGAGCTACATGTCCTTTGGTGGAGCAGGAACTCAGCTGTGGGGAGGAGGAAGAGGAGGAGAAGGAGAATGAGGAGGAGCTCTTTTGGCTCTGAAATGTGAAGGTGTGAAAACCAGGCACCACATAAACATCAAGGGTTTGTTGTGTATTTTCTATTCCACAATAAGACTTGCTGAGGCTGGCTCAGCACAATCCAAGGAATGCATCAGCCATGAGCTCAAGGTCCTTCCAGTCAGGAAGCAGAGATCTCTCCAGCTTCATCTTGCTGCTGGCTCAGCCAAAACAACCCTACAAGATCCCTGCTGTGTCATGGAGGACTTTTTTTCCTGGCTTTTCCCACATTGGATCAGTTTAATTCCATTTTGGCAGTAGCAATGATAGAGCACAAAACCCTCTCCTGCCGTGTTCCACATGGAGCTGGGAGGATTTGGGTTATCATCCTCAGTACAGGCCTAACTCCCTGCTCAGCTCTTAGGGGGTCTTTAAGTCAAATAATGGATCCTGGTGACCAAGAAGGAACAAGGAAGGGGAAATGGGAAGCAGTCCATGCTGTACAGTGCTTGTGGCCACAGTCCTCAAAGAAAGAGCTGTCACCTCTGGAGTCACTGGAGAGAGATTGGCTCAGGATTCATCTGTGGAAGTACTGGACCACCTTCTGGAGCTGCCTGTGTCCAAATAAAGGAGCCCAGAGAAACAGGTTTGCCTGGAAGTCTGACTTCAGGGGAAAAGGTAGTTGAGGTGGATCCATCTTCCTAGAATCCCAGACCGGTTTGGGTTGGAAGGGGCTTACAGACCATCTCATTCCATGGGCAGGGACACCTTCCACTATTCCAGGTTGCTCCCAGCCCCTGAACAGTTCTGTAAAGGTCAGGCAGCTCCTGCAGTGATTTCCCTGGGGATGTGGCACAGGCTGTGTTTTGTGCTGACACCCCCTGAGTAGCATTTGCCGTGTGAGTCAGGGGATATTTAAACTGCTCATTTACACAGTGAGCTCTAAGAATAACCCTTCCCAACAAAATACCAGCAGGGAGAGAGGCCAGGAGGAGACAGGTGGCTCCCTGCATCCATCCTGTCGTGCTACTCGTCGTTTACTCAGTGTTTCATCTGCTCCCCTGGGCCTGAATTAACGCCTGAGCCCACAGCCCCTGCTTGTGTTCCATTTCTGTAGAGAAGAGTCTACAGCTGAGAGCAGAAATGAAAGCTGCTGCTTTGGATGAAAGCCTGGGAACACATCCCTGAGACCCCACAAAGCTGCTAGGTGCCTGACAAAGTGACATTCCTCCCTGTGAGTGTCATTAAATATCTGCAGCCCACATGGGACCACAGCGGCTCTGTGACGTGTACAGGGATCCCTGCAAGGACAGGAGGACTTGGAGCAGAGGGGATCAGCTTGGCCATATGACCAAATCCATCTGGGCACAATGCTCAGGGCATTTCCTTGTGACATGAAGACTCTTTTGAAAGTCCACTCCCATGTGCTTTTCCTTGAGCCTTTGACCTCACAGAGCTCATTCAGTTGGGTCTCCAGGAAATTATTTGGATTGTAACAGTTTTGCTGCTGTTCAGGAATTAAAATGAATGAAATGTCAGCAGATAACTGCTGGAACTTCTGTCTGTTTCTCCTCAACTTCTGTTTATTGGGTTATTTTGGAAATCTCTGCAAAGAAACACTGTTCACTCCACCCTCTTCTGCCTCGTTTTGCCCTGTTTCTGCTCATGGTGAGTGCTTTGGGAGCTCCATTTCCTTGGCAGCCTAATCAGATCCACTGGGAACTATAAAGGAGGATTCAAGCCAGGTGAAGTGCTGAGGGTTCAGCTTCCCAAGTGGCTCCTCACAGGACCTGTGGAGGAATCTTCTAGACCTGGGATGGACATAAATCCCAGGAGCTGCTGACCTTTTGGTGTAACCTCTGAGATGTCCTTTCTCCACAGAGCAAGCTTGGAGCAGCGGGGAGTGAAGGCTGGGGAGGAAGAAGGCAGTATGTATGTGAATGGAAAGGGTTGGCTGTGCACATGGAGCACGTGGTGGATTCAGGAATATCCCAGAGGAAGAGAAAAAGGGTTAAAAGAGTCATTCTGGCTGCAATGAGAGCCAGCCTGCTCACTGTGTCCGCTCTACTGCAGCAGAAGGTGGCTCTGAGGAGCCTTGGGCCAGTCCCTGACATCACAAAATTCATGGAATGGTTTAGGTTGGAAGGAACCTTAGAGATCACCCAGTTCCAACCCCCTGCCATGTGCAGGGACACCTTCCACTAGACCAGAAGGCTCAATGGGAAGAGTTCTGCTGTTTGGGATGAGATTTATGACAGGGCCCTGCTGTCCCTGTAGTTTGTACCAAGCCAGGATGGCTCTGGAACAGTGAGCTCTTGTTTGTGGACAGCTATCCCAGCTGGTTCCTTCCAGCAAACACCTCTTGGCACACAGCAGGAAGATGGGGATGTGTGAAGGATGGCGAAGTTTCAGAGGGGGCCCCCTTCCCCTGACACCAAAGGCTCAGCAATCAACCTGGGAACAATTACTCCACAAAGCCGGCCTCTCCCGGGCCTCTGGGTGCCAGCAGCAGAGATGGCTCTCCTCCATCTCTGGCCACTTGCTCCTGGCTGATGGTGGCCAGCCTGCAGAGGAGCAGATGGGAGAGAGGGAGGCAGAGCCTAAAAATAAAGCTCATGGAAGCAGGACGAGGTATCCGTGCTGCTGCTGAAGGGCTGTGCTGTCCTGCTGGGTGGCACGGATCCCGAGGAGGTGAGGGAAGCTTGGAGCCCTTCCTAGTGGGACACACCCAAACCAGGCAGGAACCTGAGCTTCCCCCACACCATTCCCACAGAGACCAGCTCTCTCCAGACCTGCTCCATCACCAGCACAGCTCCAATGCAAACTGGGCAGAGAAGGCAGATCCAAGTGCCAGCTGTCTCCAAGAGCTTCCTGCTTCCCTGCATGGCTGCTGTCAGTACGGGCCAGGCCTTGGCCAAGAGCAGCATCTGCACGAGGGGTGAGCCAAGCCAAGCTTTGCTGGCAGAGGGAAAGGCTGGGAAGAGCTGCAGTCACACTGGAGCTGCTCAAGCACAATCCCTCAGGAACACGAGGAGGCTTTTCAGATCAACTGGCAGAATTGTGGGTCACAGAATGGTAAAGGGAGCACAGCAGGTCACCCTGCTCCAGCAGGGTCAGCCCAGAGCACATGGATTGCATCCAGACAGCTCTGGAATATCCTCAGTGGGGAGACTCCACTCCCTCTCTGGGATCTGTCCAGTGCTCGGTCACTGCACAGGAAAGAAGTGACCTCATGGTCAAGTGGAATTTCCTGGGCATCAATTCCTGCTTCTTCCTCTTGTCCTATTGCTAAAAACCACCACGAAGAGCTTGAATCCAACCTCTGGACACCCTCCCTTCTAATATTTATTCCCAATATTTACTTTAGGACAAGATCTTGCCCTTCTTGCCCCACGGTGAGGGCAGTGTGGGCAGCCTTGTTCTGTGGCACTGTGGATGAAAGCCTGTCTGTGCCTCAAAATGGAATCCAGGGAAAATGCCCCTCTAGGAAGGCCAGTTCCAAACGTGAGGAATGCTTCCTTGGGGTGGTTTTTGTAACATGAACACAAACCAGTGTAGATACTATGAAAAAAATAAATGGAAAACAAACCTAAAATCTTCTCCCACTTCAGCTCTCCTGCCTTCCCTTCTCCTGGGGAATGGGTTGGGAAAACAGACCACACAAAGCAGGCACCAGCTGGATTGCTCAAGGCACTACCAGCAGGTGTTCAGACAGAAAGGCGTGGGGAACACCTGGAGCCAGTTGGATAATGAAACATAACAAAATCCTGCATTCTGCCAGCACTCAAAATCCATGGGGTAAATCCCTGCCTGGAAGCAGCCTGGCTTGCCCAAAGCTCTGGAGAACATGAACCAGGAGCTCACAGCTGGTTGTTCTGTGCCCAGCTCCAGGTAGAAGGTCAACATCCAGCTGGATGGTCTGTGCTTCCCTCAGTCCCAGAGGAAGTTTTGAGCAGGAGTAAAAGGTCAGGGGGGGAATAGAGGAGGACAAAAAAGGACAGAAAGGACAGTGTGACACACACCACCTCTTCCTTTCTCTTCCTTCCTTTCCATGCAGCTCATCATCCTTCCATGCTTCCATCCACAAAAGTGGGAGGGATCTAAGGAGCACTGATAAGAAGGGACTTCTGGAGTGACAAGACAAGGGGAATATCCTTAAGCTGAAGCAGGGGAGGTTTAGATGTCATATTGGGAAGGAATTCTTTCCTGTGAGGCTGGTGAGAGGTTTCCCAGAGAAGCTGTGTCTTCCCCTGGATTCCTGGAAGTGTTCCAGGCCAGGCTGGACAGGGCTTGGAGCAACCTGGGACAGTGGAAGGTGTCCCTGCCCCTGGCAGGGGATGGAACAGGATGGGTTTTAAGATCCCTTCCAAGCCAAACCATCCCATGGCTCCACAAAGTGAATTTTGCCAGCCACCTCTGGACAAACATCTTGGAGAACAGGCTCACTGAATGTGGTTTGAGGCAGCCCAAAGAAATGATCCCTGTGCCCATCCTCTTCCTCCTCAGCCCCTTCCTGTGCTCCTGCTCCGACTCCACCCAGCAGCACGACTCTCTCTGCCTAAAGCAAACTGCCACTGGTTGCAGGAGGTTCCCACTGCTCTGGGCATGGATCATCCCTCTGTTTGTCCACAGCCTGCCAAGCTGGGATGACTCCTGAAAAAACTCCTGCTGCCTGCTTTGGGCTCAGCTTGCTGCTGACCACATTAACAAAAGCGGTGACACAGCATTTCCAGTGGATGCCAGGAAAACATTCCCTGTGTTGGAAGAACATGAAGCTTTTTGTGCTCTGTACTTGAAAATCAACCGATATTTAGTTCTCCGTGATGAAATCTGCTGTTCTCACAAAATCCAATTCAGATTGGATTAAAATACGTGTATTTTTTTATTGCTGCTTCCATGCAGTGGTGTTTGTGAAGGCGCCTGTATTTTTTGTTTTTCCATAAGTGATGGGAGTTTCCATGAACTGTGGCAGATCTCTACAGCCCTTGAGGCCACAGGAGCCCATGAGACACCCAGGAAACCACTGGGAGCCAAGCAGCAGATCCTGGGCCGAGCTCCCACCAAGCACCTCCTCCAGAACAGCTCCAGTCCTTGCCACTGGAGCACAGGAATTACCAACCCCCAAAATGTAAAACCAGTTTGCCAAACCCACAGCACTGGGCACTAGAAGGGACTATCCCACCATACCCACCATGGTCCTTTAGAACTTCAAACTGCTGGTGTGGAGGTACCAGGCTCTCCACGTTGGAGCTGGTTTTAGCAGGAAAGTTCTGTTGTTGCTGCACCTTCAGCTACGGTTTCAGAATTCCTGGCGTGGAAATGGTGGAACAGAAGAGGATGTTGGATGGGGCTTGGAGCAACCTGGTCAAGTGGAAGGTGTCCCTGGCAGGGGGTTTGGAAATAGTTGATGTTGAATTTCCCTTCCAACCCAAATGGCCAGGATGGTAAAGACACCATCCTAAGCATGCAGGGAGCAGAGAAAGTCATGGGAACTGACAACCTGAGTTCTCCTCATTCTAGGACATACACTCAGGAGAGAAAGCAAAATTCCCAAAGTGATGATGAGCAAGAAAACCTCCCAGGCCAGGCTGGACAGGGCTTGGAGTAACCTGGGCTAGTGGAAGGTGTCCCTGCCCATGGCAGGCGGTGGAACTGGGTGATTCTTAAAGTGCCTTCCAACCCAAAGCATTCCATGGGTATATGATTTCATGATCAAAGATACACCAAATGCCCAAGTGGCTTCTTTCAGCCTGATTTTCCTATTGAAAAAAAAAAAATCCCAGCATTAAAGACCATGAAAAAAGGATCAAACCCTCCCTCATCAAGCCCCTGAGCAGCCACCCTTGACCAGCAGAAGGGAAGGTGTTGGTTCCCCAGGCAGAGCCAACCTGTGGATCTCTTCCAGCTGCATCCTCTGAGTGCTCAATATTCCAATATTCACTGGGTCCCTCCCCATCCACAGAACTCCTCTTCCTGCCTCTCTGCCCCGGATCAGCGAGCCAGGGCTGCTCCTGCAGCAGCTGCCTGGGGTTTGCTGGAGCAGCTTTGGCAGGAAATCTCCTTCCCTGTGCCTGCTAACAACCCAAACCCCCCCGGGGCGGGCAGCACGCTCCATTTCAGCCCTTCTCCAGCCCCATCGCTAACGAAGCCGATCCAAAGCAAGGAGTAATTGCGTTTGCAGGTGACAGGGCTGGAAGCGCAGTGCCGGGAAGCACATTCCTGGCAAGGAGCGCCGGTTCGGAGGTGAGGGAGGGCAGCCAATTGTGAAATCCCTGGCAAAAGCGTTTGTGTGGGAACGGTGCTGCTCTGCTCGGCCCTGCTGCTGCTGCGGGAAATGCTGGAGGAGCGTGCCCGTGGGAGTGCAGAGGAGCTGCCAAGGGCTGCACCAGGGGGCTCAGCAAAGCCTCCTGCGGCAGCTTCGCTTCCAGCACATCCCCAGGTGTGCCCGTGGTTACTGGAGCCACTGCTCTGCTGGAAAAATTGGGGCTGAGCAGAGCCTGCCAGGAGATTTGGGGATTTAGGAAGCCTGGCAGGAAGGTGGATGGTGGGGATGGTGCCTGAGAAAGGCTGTTGTGGGGAGAAACACCTGGATTCAAGCGCTGGGCTGCAATCCTGAGGTGTGTGCTGGTGTTAATCTGGTGCAAGGATAAATGAAAGCTCCCAAATTCTGCTTCTGCAGCACTGGGAATGCACCACCTTTATCAGGTGGTCAAGCCAGGAATTTGTTGTCCATCTCTTACCTCAGGAATATGCTCTTTTCACAGGAATACTTTGCTGGAAGGACGAGAACACATTCTATGGGAGAGGCACGGACAGACCTCAGGGAAGGACGTGAATGGGGAGCAGAGGTAGAAGGTGTTCACATTTCCATGAAAAAAAAAAAAAAACCTCTGGATGCAATTCCTGCAGGGCCCAGAGCACAGCAGAGAGGGTGCTGCAGACACTCCAGTCTGGGCTGCACTTCTATCTTGGATTTACCAACTCTTAACAGCACATTGCCTGGTGCTGGCATTGCCTGGTGTCACCCTGTTTTTAAAAGCCTTCTGAAAAGTTTGCATTCTTGAGTCAGATTTTCTCACACACTGTACTAAAAACACCAGCTTTGTTTACATTCCTTCTTGGAGAAGGGAAACTGATGGACTGGTCACTTAGCCAGTCCAGTTGAGAGGTGGGATTTCATCTTCCAACCCTCTCTCACTTTGCAAACCCTATAAATTGTGTATCCATAATAAACAGGGCTCTCTTTTGGGGGCCTCTGCTGTTCTCTCAATTGTGGTGAAACCTTGTCCTTCTTTTGTGGCCAGTTGCAGCAGCCTGGGGCCAGTGGGGCACTTGTGGCAGAGATTCCATATGGGAACTGCAGAGATCAGCCCTTTGGAATGCAGTGTTGAGCACCATGGCTGGAGGAGGGAGGGACATGTACCATTCCTTCCTTCCATGTCCTCCATCCTGGTCTTGGAGATGCTGTGTGGATGTGGATTCCCCAGGCTTATTCTCTTTGTTGTGTCTCCCTGGTAATTCCCAATTCGCATTTGAGTTAATGTTTCATCCCAGTGGGGACTGAGGCTGCTCTTTCTTCCTTGCCCACATTCCAATTATTCATCTGGAGCATGCCACAAGTTTGGCTGGAGTGAGGGCAGGGATGCTGTAACCTCATCAAGGCAGGGCCATTGTCCTGTGCCCGTTCCAGAGTGCCCAGCACATTTATGGTGCCAGAGGAATAATAAATAATAATAGTGAGTCATTCAGAAGTGCCCCTCGGTGAGGACACAGATCCCACTGGGAGGAGAAGCTTTCCCTTGGGGCAGAACTCTTAAACACAAGCTCGTTATCGCAGAACAATTCCCTTCCAGGCTCCATAGCCTGAACTCGATTAAAATGGATGTTCTGGCAGTGACTGATGAATTTAGAAAGCAGGGACTGCACTCTGCTTCCAGCTAAACACGATGGAAACCCAGGGTCACTCCCTGGCCTCACTCACACGGGGCGAGAGCGATTCCAACTGCAGAGCTGTGAAAATCCACACTGCCACGAGCACAGACTCCTCATCTACTTGCCAGACACCGTTCTGCCCTGAATTCCACCCAAACCAGCAGAGATTTGCAAGGATCTGAAGGCTGGGTTGGCACTGAGTGAAAGAAGGGATGTGATTAGAGGGGTAAAGAGGGTAAAGCACAACCGTGTGAGGTCCTCCTGCCTCCTGCCAGATCCACGGGGGAGGAAAAGGGAAACAGCCACTTTCTGTCCCATTTAGCTGCTACTGAACGCTGCCCAAGTGAGCGTTAATGAGATTCCAGCGAGCAGACATCCCGAGGAAAAGGCTCTCATTTGATCACGGGGCCCGGCTGCTAAAGCTGACCTCGGAAAAAAAAGAGGAATATTTTATTAATTGAGGTCTTCCACATTTGAAAAAAGACTGACTTTCTGGCAAAGGAGACCTCGGGGCCTTCCATCTGCTTTTGTGAGGCTGCTGGGTGAGGGGCAGCAATTAAAAGCACTTGGAGGAGAGGAACAGCGTTTTGAAGAGCTGTGGGCAGCTTGGGAGGGTGGAATGGGGGGAAATGGGGGAGGAAAGGGAGTTGCTGTGTCCATGAGCACCGGCTGCTTCCCATCGGGGGCTGTCACACACCTCGGGATGGCAGTGGATGCTCCTTGCTGGGGAGGGCAGGATCCCCCCTGGAGCACCGGGAGCCTCCGGAGGCAGCTGGATTTAGCAGCACTGAAAATGAGGTGTGGCAGGTAATGAGCCAGCAAGACGCTGCTGTAGGACAAGGGAAGGCCTGCACAGGGTGTCCAGAGGCGTTTAAGTGCTAATTGTACTCCTGCTGATTAACTGCTTCCACAGGCAAACCTCTGCTGTTAACACGGTCCTCCCTCTCCAGGAACCTTGTTCCTGCCTGCTTAGCAGGGCTGGCACTTCCCAAGGAGTTTGGCCCCACCACAGCCCGTGGTTTCAGAGGAATTTTGGGTGCATCTCAGAGCTGGGTGCCCAAAGCTCGCTAGAAATCCAAGTCACAGAGTCCAGCAGTGTCAAATCCTTCTTTGCAAATCTTCTGTGGGACACCAGAGCAAGGCCCCAGGAATGCAGCTCCATCCTCCTTCCACGTGTCCGTTCCCAGCTCCACACCAAGGAAGATATAAGAAAGGAATTTTTACAATGAGTTGGTGAGGCCCTGGCACAGGGTGCCCAGAGAAGCTGTGGCTGCTCCATCCCTGGCAGTGTCCAAGGCCAGGTTGGATGGGGCTTGGAGCAGCCTGGGACAGTGGAAGGAGTCCCTGCCCTTGGATGGAACTGGATGAGCTTGAAGGTCCCTTCCAACACTAATGCAAATGATGTGTTTTTGTCTAAAGCAAAGTGTTAGTGGGGTCTACAAGAGCTTCAGGGCCTCCCCTCGAGCTTTTCCTGGCAGCTCTGGGGACAAAGGCAAGGCAGAACCCTGGCTAGAAAAGCAAACACAGGAATGGGGCAGTGGGAACACTGGGCACGTTCCTGGGAGGAGGCTGGTACAGAGAGGGAATGAAGCAGGAGGGAAAATTCAGCTTCCAGTAAAGATGAATTCACAAAGAAGCCTTTCAGGATCAATAATAAATTGAGAGGGGACAACAAATCAGCAAAGGGCTGCTCTGGAGCCCAAGGAAGGGAGGGCAGGACCTCCCACTGCCTGCAGCAGGTTCTCACAAACTGCACCTGGAGACTCCAGTGTTCCCTGCGAATCCGTGGTGAGAAAACAGGCATGTAACAGCTTTGGTTATTGGCCCACATAATCCATATCCCTTTCCAAAGGAAAAAAAATCCTAATCCTCTCTCCTCCTCTCCCCATTAGCTGTCTGCAGAGTTTATAATCCCCGAGCTCTGGTGGTGCTGGGGGCCCCACAAGTGATACTGCCAGGGATAAAAGATTCCTCCTCACCCCTTCCCAGAGGCCTTAAAAGAAGGGAAAAAAGAGGGGGGATGAGAGAAGGTGAAGGAGGAATGAAAACCACAGCAAAACCACCCCGTTTCACTGCTCCCAGCAGCTGGAAGCAAAGCAGAGGAGTGAGCACTGGCTCTGCTCCAGCATCACGTTCTCCCAAAGTGTGGGACTGCCAGGAGTTTTCCAGCCTCACCTTCTGCCACAGCAAACACTGTGAGGTGGAACAGTCCCTTCTGAAGGTGATTAATGGCAGGGAGCTCCTGGGGGGAACTCAGCTGTGGCAGGGGCTGTCAGGGGCAATGGAGGGAGCTCTATTTACCTTCCAACGGATCGCAGATGATTTCCCTCTTCTCTCTGGGCTGTTGTTCATAAATGGGTGTCTGGGAGTGGCAGGAATCCCAGCTAAATACAAGGGAGAAAGGTGTTTCTGCCACTCAGAGGCTGGGCTTTGCTTGGAAGCAGCTGGAAGGATCAGGAGGGGATTCCTGCCTCCCAAAAGTTCTGATTTGCATCAAGATGATGCTGGATATGGGGCTTTCTGAAGGCCAGCATTGGCAGGACCAACAGAGGATTCCTGCCTCTCCAGAATTTAATATTTGGATTGAGAGAAGAGAGCAGTGATGGGTGTGTGACTTTTGGAAGCTCATCACTGGGAGGCACTGGTCTCACTGGGGCTGGCTGGGAGGGGAGCTGTGTCTTGGAAATGGAGCCAAGTCTGTCTCCCATCCCACCCTGTAAAGTCCAAAATAGCTCAAGTTCTCTCTCAGCCCTGCCTTGCTGAGGAGACAATAAACAAAATAACCCATCCTGATTCTGGTCTGAAACATATGGTGTCCAAATCTGCATTTCCCTGTTCTCTTCCCAGCCTTTTCCCTGCTTTCTGTCCTCTCTAAAGGCTCGATAGAGCCCTTACACAGCATTGCTGTCACAGGAGTGACAGCTCCTAAAGCCCTGAGGGTCTGACTGGCCCCCACACTGCCCCTTTCCCCTGGCATCTCTCTTGGCACCTCCCTTTCCTGTCTGGGCCCCAAGGGCAGGCTCTTCTTCCCCAGGAAAGGCTCGTTCATCCCTGAACTCACCGTGCCTTGCAGTCCAAGCAGCCTGCAAAGGGGATGACATTGGATGCAGTCCAGCAGAAACATGGATGGACTTCCAAAGAGCATCAAACCTGGTGGCAAAATAACCTATTAAACTCCAGCCAGGAGGAATTACACAAAAAACATCCTTGGAGTGCCCTGATGAAGACTCTGAGGTGAAGGGTTGGCTTTGTTTTGCTCTGGGGGCTGAGAGCAAGTCCTGGAGCTGAGTGCAGGGGTGGGAAGTGCCATAGAAGGAGGGAGATCATGAAAAATCAAGGAATCATTATCCACAAAGCTCCAGAAGCCCATATAATGCCTTGGGTTCCTCCCCCACCCCATGCCCTGTTTTCCCACAGGTTCCCCTCCACCCAGCACAACCTTGCTGTGCACTGTGGTTATTTCTGGCCCTTTCCCAGTGGTCTGTGGCATTATTTCCATATCACTTCGTTGGGGTTGCAATGAGAGCCAATCCAGCCCTGTAATGGCCACTGTCATCCCGAGAGGGAGGTGCAAACAGCTTTTCCAGCTCCATTTTTCTGTAGTTCCAGCTCCTCTGGCAGACCCTGGAGGTACAGGCACTTTCCCCTTGCAAATCCTGCTGAAGGTCAGGCAGGAGCATGGAATAGGCCAGAGGCTGGAGGGGAAATCACAGGAGAGTGATTGCAGCTCCTGGGAAAGGTGAAAGGCAGGCTCCTTGTGCCAATACCTGTGGGAAGGGCAAGGGATTGATTTAAAGAGGGGAAAAGATGGAGGGAGACAAGGAAGGTCTTCTAACTCCTTTCACTGAGCTGTTTGACCAAGAAAGCTCCAGAAATTCCAAGGATATCAACCCCCAGCCGTTGGTTTTCTCTCCCAGAGCTCTTTCAATGTCTGTCACACGCTGCCCAACCAAGCAGGGAAACTTTGGATCTTCCCCTTCTCTTCCTGCTCTGTCTGGGCAGAGGAATCAGAGGAACACTGCTGGCAGTGGCAGCCTTTAAAGCCTTTGGATGGAGAGCATGGGGAGCACGGGGCAGGTGGAGCCAGGCCCTGCCTGCCCCAGCAGCTCCCTGCAGCCTGGGAGCTCTGCCATCAGCCAGGGGAGGGGCTGATTCCTGCTGGGATGATAATTCAGGAAGGAAAATGCTGGTGATGGGGGAAGAGGTACCCAGGGGAATAGAATGGGTAAGTGGGAACAACTCTGTGGGGATTCAGTGCCAGAAAGGGGCCTCTGGAGAGGAGTGGTTTATAAGGGGTTGTAGTGACAGGACAAGGGGGAACAGCTCCAAGGGGGAACTGAAAGACAGTACATTTAAATGGATATTGGGAAAAAATCCTTCCCTGTGAGGGTGGGGAGGCCCTGGCCCAGAGAAGCTGTGGCTGTCCCTGGATCCCTGGAAGTGTCCAAGGCCAGGTTGGATGGGGCTTGGAGCAACCTGGGACAGTGGAAGGTGTCCCTGCCCATGGCAGGGGGTGGAACAAGGTGATCTTTAAGGTCCCTTTCCACCTCATTCCATGATTCTATGATAACTCTGGGAAAACATCTGCTGGAAGGAAAACACTTGGGTTCATCTGCACTGGGGTGTTCCTGTAATCACCCACACAAGCGAACATTCCTGGCAAACGTGAGGACATCCAAGAGCAGGGACATCCCAGGGTCTGCAGTGTTGCAACTGGGCATGAAAGAAGGACAAGGTTTCACCACAATTGAGAGAACAGCTGAGCCCCCAAAAGAGGAGCCGTTTATTATGGATACACAATTTATAGGGTTTGCAAAGTGAGAGAGGACTGGGAGATGAAATCCCACCTCTCAACCAGACTGGTGAAGTGCCCAGTCCATCAGATTCCCTTCTCCAAGAAGGAATGGAAACAAAGCTGGTGCTTTTAGTACAGTGTGTGAGAAAATCTGACTCGAGAATATGAACTTTTCAGAAGGCTTTCAAAAACAGGGTGACACTGCAACCTCGTAAAGTCCCAGTTAAATCCCAGCACGTGGAGCTCACTCCCAGCACGTGGAGCTCACTCCCAGCACAAGCTCTGGTACAAGCACAGCACACCCTTTGAATTAACCATGTGGTTGAGCACCAAGCTGAAGGAAAATCCATCCCAGTCCCTGGTGTGGGGAATAAGAGCCCTAAGGTCCACCTGAGACCCTTCACTTGGCCCTGAACCCCCTGGATACAGCAGGAGGAGGCTTTGT
The DNA here is from genome assembly GCA_013400775.1 of Chaetops frenatus. Taxonomy (NCBI): domain Eukaryota; kingdom Metazoa; phylum Chordata; class Aves; order Passeriformes; family Picathartidae; genus Chaetops; species Chaetops frenatus. The sequence continues at coordinate 984,995 of VZTR01002665.1, forward strand.
GCTGGTGTGCAGGAGAGCTGTGGAAACCATCACGGAGCAGTGAGAGGTTTCCTGAGGCTGCTCAGGGGGATGGGGGTGAGGGGGGTTTGTGGATACCTCAGGGTCCAGAGAAAGGGAATTTTTAAACTTTGGCCCGAAAATGTAGATTTGCTGCACAAAACCCTCATTTCAATATGCAGGTTTCCCAAAGCCCATGTGACAACAATGAGGGAGAGGCAGACTGGGGAATGCTGGAGGGATAATGGGAAAGCCAGATTCCAGTCCCTGCTGAATCCCAGCCTGGGCCATGGGAAGATGCAGTCATTTCTCTCAGCCTCATCTGCCTTCTCCACATAATTAAAAGTGAGGGAACAGGGGGAGGAGGATGAGGAAACTCCTGACCCTGGAAATGGGATGGAAGGCACAGCACTGATGTGGGATCCTTCACACTCAAGCCTGGTTCCAAGTTAAACAATCAACTGGAGCCTCCACTCGGCTTCTCCAGGCAGAGGCTTTCCCCAAGGTGCTTTTCCACCTCCTGTTTTATGTGAAAGCTTTTGCAAGCCCTGCTAATCCAACACAGAGGAAATGCCAAAGCTGTGAGGTATTTGGCAACCCCCAAATCCTGTTCCTCACCCACTCCAGCATCCAAGATAATCCAGATTGATCCTCAGGGTCCCCTGAGCAGTGCCATAGGCTGCCCTCATCCATGGCCTGCTGCTGCACTGCAGCTCTGAGCAGCTCTGTGCCCCAGAGCATCCACACCAGCCTAAATTAGTGCAAGATTAATTCAGCAGTGCACAGGATGAAGGAAAACTTCTGGGTCCAGTCTGGGCCCTGAGCACAGCCCAGCTTTCCACTCTCCATCACCTCCCCATCTCCCACTCACACATTTCCCTCTCCCAGCCAAAAGCAGAGGTGCAGCTCAGGAAGGAAAGGCGCTCCCAGGGGATGGAGGGGTGTAATTTCTAATTCCAGGGGAGGTGATTTTTGGGAGGGAGGAGGAGGAAGTGCAGAGGAGAATGATGGCGGCAGCTCCATCCCCCCCCTCTGCTCGTTGCTGTGGCAACAGTGCGGGTACCAGCCCAGGGGTGCACACACCTTTCCAGGCTGCAAACCCGGGAGCAGGGGTTGGAAATGGAGCCTTTGCATCCCCAGAGCTCTTTAATATTCCCCTGGAGCAGGTCATTGTCTCTCATGTCAGGTAGGAGCCCTCTCCTCTCCTTCCCCCCGCCCCTTCTGCCAGAGCACAATCTGGAGATAAAATTCCTCCAAGGGAGCCGCAGGGAAGGAGCCTGTCCTGAGCCATTCCCAGTGACTTTGGCACATTTGCTAATGTTGCCCTTCAGCAGCCAGAGGATTAGGAGCAGGATGGAGCACACGGAGCTGTGGATTAACGCCTTGCTTTCCAAGGTCAAACCTTGTGGAGTTTTGGGGCTGAGCTTCCGTTCGGTGCCTTCTCCGGGTGCACAAAGCTGCAGCACCCACTCCAGGGGATGGTGTTTCCATAGATCTTTGATCCATGCAAGTCACCAAATTCCTGTGCTCCCCCTTCTGCAGCTCCTCCCAGCTCTTGGAGCAGCACTGGGTGCTACAACGGGACAAACCCAAGGGGCTGGAAAGGGGGAGGAATTTTCCTGGAAAGGGAAGGAGGATCTGCAGATAAACAAATTCTCCCTCTTCTGGTTTCAGTTAACTCGCAGTGAATGAGCAGCACACTTTAGGGGTTATTTGTGGTTATATTTTCCAGTTTGTCTAAATAAATAGCATGGTTTTCAAAACACAAACATGTGAAGTGGCAGGAAGTTTTGGCTTTCTCTGTGTTTGTTTAGCAGCACAGCTCCTGCTGCCGTGAAAACAGGAACTCCAGCTACTTCTGTTTGCTGGGAAAAGACAAAGTGCTTTCAACAAGGAGAAGAAGAGGCAGTCTTTTGCCCCAGGAAGGGTAAAAAGGAGGCATGAAACGGAGTCAGTGAAGCTTTTCTGCTGATCATGGAATAGTTAAGATTGGAAAATATCTCCAGGATCGCCAAATCCAACCCGTGACCAATGCCCAGCTTGCCATCCAGACACTTCTGGTTGTTCCTTGGACACCTCCAGGGATGGAGACTCCACCACCTCCCTGGGCAGCCTCTTCCAACGCCTGCCCACCCTTTCCAGGAAGAAATTCCCCCTGATGTCCAATCAGAGCCTCCCCTGGCCCAGCTTGAGCCCATTCCCTCTCATCCTGTCCCTGTTCCCTGGGAGGAGAGCCCGACCACCCCTGGCTGCATCCTCCTGTCAGGGACTTGTGCAGAGCCAGAGGGTCCTTCCTGAGCCTCCTGATGCTTCAAAATATCTGTAGGAGCTTCCCAATGCTCACAGCCACCTCTCCTAACCCTAACCCACCCTGTGTTCATTCCCAGAGAGACACAGGGATCCATCGGAGCAGGGATGGATCCAGAGGGCACTGGCATCCAGTAGAAAAGCCTGAATTAGTGATTTAAAGAAGTTTTGTGCTGTTTATGGAGCTAAGGTGGGCTTTGATGACTGTCCACAGCCCATTCCCATGGGGACTGTTGCACCAGGTGGATACTGGGAATGGTCCTTCACTGACCTATTAACCAGGAATTCTATTCCGCCATCACTGCACTGATGGATAAGTGGAGCCTTGCTCCCATTCCTGGAGGATGGAATTTAGACACAAACAGGCCCCTCCCTTCCTTCCTCCACCTCCCTCCAGTGTCATTATGGGATAGAAGGAAAGACTAAGTACAGCACAAGGCTTAAGAATGGGATTGTCAGCACTGTACCTGTTCCTGAGGAAGTTGTGTCTCCCACCTGCTGCCATCCCCTGCAAGAGCCCCCAAAACCAGGGCCCAGAGCTGGGAGGACACTAAACTTCCAATCCCATTACAGCTGGAAACTCTGACCTGTTTAAAGTCAGCTAAAGGGATTTTTTACTAATTTAAAGCTGCATTTTTTTCCCCCCAAATCTGCCCCAAATCTCACCCTAAACCTTTTCCATCTTCTTTATTTTATTTTTTTTTTTTTTGCCTACTACAAGCACTCTTGTATTTTGTTAGACCAGTTTCAGCACTTTTTCCTGACCGAGAGAGGAAAGAAAGCACACAATCTGGATTTATTGGCTGTCGGGTGAGATTTATATTCAAATTGCTCTTTCTCCCTGTGGTGTCTCCACAATTCCCATCTCAGGCAAGCTGAGATCCTGCGTTTTTCTGGTACCAGCCCCATGGTGTGATGGGGGAGCGCCACAAACCCCTCTCCCTGTGACCTCAGACCTGAATCACAGCGTGGGGTTTTCCTCCAAATTATCCCATCAGCCTCTGGAGCTTTGGGAAGGGCCATTCCCACGTGCAGCTCTGGCTCTCACATTCCAGTGAAGCTGACCTGGGCTCACTGGGGACTCTTTCTTTCTTCTCCCTCCCTGTCCCCACCGGATACAAACACCCTCGGGGGGACTCGAGTGGAATTTAGGAGACAGGAGCAGCCCAGGAATGCCCAAAAGGATTTTAGGGCTGGCCAATTCCGTGGTCACTTCCTGCCCTCATCTCCCTCAGAGGAATTTTCTGTCCAGACTGAGTGAAGAGCAAGAGCACCCACAGTTGCTGCCTGTCTTCACTGGGGAAGGGGAGATGCAGATTTAGTGCCTCCCTTAGACTGAGCTGTGTCTTCTGCCCCCCCTGAGGATGCCCAAACACGGATGAATTTTGGGGGAGGCTGCTGGGGAAGAGAGGGATCATGGCTCAGTCTCCAGGCTCAAGGCAGGCGAGCACGGGGTGACAAAGTCACCACAATTAGAGGAGGGAGAAGGAAAAGTTTCTCCATTGTGACTCCATAGCTTAGGAGAGCTCAGAAGAAAAAAAATTCCGAGTGTTTCTAAACTGGATAACAGGCATGTCACAAAATCCATGGAATAAAGCTAAGGAAATATCCCTGGAGTGGGAATTACAGCCCAGGATCTCTCCTCTCCAGGCAGTAGGGGACAGAGAGTACCCTGGGCTGGGTCTGTGCACTGAGAGCCTTCCCAGACCCTCAATCCTCAAAGAACAGAAGTTCCTCTCTGTGCCTTTGTGCAAACAATAAATATTTGCACCGACACGCTTGGAATGAATCCTGCATGGAAAGAGCAGCCAGTTGTGGCCTTTTTTTTATTGCCACTGCTCAGCTGGGTGGAACCAAGGCTCACCAAGTACTGACACAACCCAGCAGCTCCTAAAAACACTGGGAATTTACACCTGGGGCTCCTCACTCACACTTGAAGAGGGGGCTGTTTTTACAGAATGATGGAGCTACTAGCAGCAGGAATAGCAGTGATGATGATGGTGATGTCTTCATTTTGTATAATTCCATCCATCCAAATATTCCCAGTCACTGAACAGATCTTAGCCTGCACAGGGACCACTCCCACCACTGCAGGAAACTATCAGAGATATGACAGGTACAGATAAAGGAAAAATAGGATTTTTAAGCAGGAACACGGTGTTTTTCAATAATGACCCCATTTTTCCTTGAGTGAGAGAAAAAACAACTGGAAGAGCTTTTTGTGGCTCTCCACTTTCCCTCTGCTCCAGGGTCCCAGGCCATTTACTCCAGGATTTACAGACAAGGAAATGATACCTCCTGTTCTTTTCTGATGTCCATCAGAGCTCTCCTGAACAGAATTTGGAATATCACATTGCCTGGGGGGCACTGCCTTTTTAATCTCCAGTATCTGGGAGAACACCTGCCATTCCAGGGACGTACTAGACCTGTGTAGAAAGAGGTGATCTCTCCTCAGCTCTGTTTGTTGAGAAACTTTCAAAGGAAAAAAAAAAACCTGTGGCCTTTCATAAGTCCAGGTTTCTCTAAATGTTGCCTGCTCTGGCAGCTCTTGGAAGGCAGGGGATCACAGAATCAGGGAATCACTGAGGATGGGAAATATCTCCAGGATCATCAAATCCAACCTGCAACTGAATATCCCCAAGCCCACAAAACCATATCAGCAAGTGCCACGTTATCTCATTTCTGAGCACTTCAGAAGATCTGAGGATGTGAAGCTCGGGAACTGCAGGAGATCCCAACTCTCTGGTGTCCATCTCCCCCCACCCTGGCTCCAGGAATGACCTGCTGGAACAACACTGGGTTTTGAGGTTTGGTCTCGAAGCTGGGGTAGTGTCAGCCACATTCTCTTCAGGGAGAGAAAGCAGCTCCACACCCAGGCAGGACAACGTGAGAAAGGCTGTGGGAATCTGCTTCCCATTTTCTGCACTGCCATTCCTGGAAGGCTCAAGACTGCAAAGGATGCTCCTCACTTTAGGGTGGCCTGTGATGAAAGCTGGCCAGGAGTCTCACGGTCCCTGAGCACCTCTGGATTTCCAATGGCCACATCCAGGAGACCGCCCAGCTCCCAGGAGACAGAAATCCCAGGAATAACAGAAGCCCAGCAATGTCTTTTGTGTGGTTGGTGCCAGATAAAATTTGTGGGATCCACACATGAGTGATGGAGATGCATTTGGGTTTGGAGAAGGAAAGATCTGCCTTCCATCTGCTGGAAGACATCTGTCCACCCCTCAGTGGTGGGAAATCTTGTTCCAGAAAACCAGTCCTGCCAGTTCCTGACATCTGCTCCCACCTACCTGCCCTTCCCAGAGCATTGGGAAGAGCTGCTCCTCTTCCCAGCCAGGATAAAGAGCAGCAGCAGCCTCAGAGCAATAATGGCCCCATTTCTCTTGGTGGAATTTGGAGGGTGACTGAGAGTGATGGCAGCTATCAGCTGCTAAGTGCGAGCAGCTGGACTAATTATGTGTCCTAGCGAAATTCCAACATTTTTTAAATTTATGGACCAATGGAAATGGCAAATGCAGTGCTGGCATTTGCTCTAACTCCGGGGTCAGGTCCCCTCTCTCGTGTCCAGCATCCCAACCATGGCCACGAGCTGGGATTCCAGGGAAGCTGAGAAGTTCCTTGGTCCCTGCTGGTGGCAGGAGTGGATCTGTGGCTGCTGCAGCTGCCTGGGGTGGGTTCCTGCCCAGAACATGGATTAGAGACCAAGTGCTGGCTATCACAGTGCTTGGGACCTGCCAGGTGACAGCAGGAGGAAGGCACCAAGAGCCCATGGGGGATTTGTCCCCCCTTCTGGCAAGGCAAAGTGCTGCTACTCCAATTCCTGCTGCTGCCTCCTCTGTAAGGCAACAACCTGTTAGTGCTTCCTCCCAGGAGCCGTGCTGGAAACACAGGAAGAACCCTTGCACAATGTGTATTTTCCATGGGTGCACGCTTCCTTGCTGAGTCTTTTCCAAGCTGTCTCAAAGGCAGGAGGGATAATCTTGTTCCCTGAGTGACTGCCAGCTTCCAGCCCCTCTGGCAGAATGGGAAGCAGAGCCCTGGCACCTCAGCACCTCCTGAAAATTCAGCCCCATCAGGCCACGAGCAAATATTCCCACCCAGAATGCAACCCTTGAGATATCCAGCTGCTGTGGCCAAACTCCAGCAGGTCATTTGGGAATGATGCCTACCAAACCCCAGTGATGCTGCCTGTGCCTGCCTCCTCTTTTTCTATATTTTGAACAGGGTTTGTGAAAACATACATTATACAGCAGGTGTAGCACACATAAGGAGACACTGGAGCATGAGGCAGAGAAGGGTTCCTGTGTTGATTTGAATTCTCCCAGCCACACAGCCCTTCCCATAAATTCCCGTGACCGAGGGAATCTGTATTTCAAAACACACATTAGAAAAAATATAATTGAAATGGAGAGACCAAGATAAATTTGTGTTATCAGGTGCAGTTACCAAGGCAGTAAATCATTGTCACAGCATAAGCTCTTATCCGTATTTCCATATTAACACCAAACCTGGACTCGGGGCTGGCGCTGCTGCTCAGAAAAGGGATCAGTGTGTTCTGATGCTGTCTGGAGCTGGTGGCTGTCACCAGGGACCAAGCAGAGCCAGCACTGTGTCCTGCTCCCACTGGGATTTGTCCCCACGCCCGAGCTGCCCTGCAGGGCTGGGGGAGTGAATGCCCTGAGCTGTTCCTGTCCCAGGGCATCCTCGTAGCTCATCCATGGAAAAACTCTGCACCCAAGGGGCAGTGACTGACACATGGCTGTGACCCAGGGAGAGCTGATGACCTTGATGGCAGCCTCAGCCTGCCCAGGGGACAGACAAAGAGCAGCGAGGCTCTGGCTCTCCAAGCTCAAATCTCCGAGCAATCCCAAAGTTTTGGCAGAAAACTTAAACCTAAGGATCCGTGCTGGCTGCACTCCCAGGGGAAAAGGCAAATCCCTAAGCCTACGTGCCCTGGAGTTGTGCTCCTGGTGCCTCTGAGCCCTCCAAGCCTCCCTCTTCACAAGCTCTGCCCCTCCTTGTAATCCCTGTCACGGATTCCCCACGGCACCTTCCGGAGGGTCCCAGCCCTCAGCAAACCCTCTGCCACTCACCAGGCCCTGTCCTGAACGATTCTGCATTGCTCAGGGAGGCTTGTGGGACCAGCCAGGCATTCCATGACTGCCCTTCTTGCATCCCCAGCCCAAAAAAGACCAAATTAAGATCTCTGCCTGTGTGGGAATCCATTATAAACACCAGTAAATGGAGCCAGCATTTGGTTCTACTTGAGATAATGTTTTGGCCACAGCTGTGCCTCTTTACAGGCAAGACATAAAACCTTGGTGAAGGCTCCCTAATAAACACCCTCATCTTTAAAGGACTTCAAGCCTCACAAGAAAAGCTGTGTTAGTAACCAGCCTGATTGATACTCATTAAAGTAAAGCTGAGATAATTCTTCCCTAAAATAAGTTGCCACCGGGAATGCACTGACGGAGCTCGGTCAGTGTCGTCATTTTTCCTTTCACTCCCCTTGCTTTTTCTGGAAGAGGAGAAACACACACATTTCAACAGAGAGAACGCTGTAAAACGAAGAAGTAATTTTTGGGCAAACTGTCAGGGTTTCATTCCAAACCCTAAATCTTCTTGTTGAAATCCAATGGTTTTCCGGTAAAACCTGTTGGCTCCTGACAGGGATTTTTTTTTTTTTTTTTGGTGCTACTGGGTCAGCACTTTCCTTGCATAATGTACAAGAAAATGACTGTTCTCTGCCCACATTCCAATGCCTTTGGAGGAATGGGATGCAGTCAGAGTCCATGCTTCCCATGCAGGGCCTGTCCCTGCTGAACAGCAGAGAGGAATAGTGAAGGCACCAGCATAAAATCATCATAAAAAAATGACAATGGCTGCTCCTGCCCCTATGTGCTGAAAATTCCACTACCCAGCCATTATTCCATCGCATCCTGGTAAATCTGAAGTGGCAATCTATTCCTAGAGCAGCCCTGGCCTGAGCTAGACAACCCCTGTGATTAGTTTTATTCTGCCTAAACCCAGAAGAAATTGCAGGGGGTGATCCCGCTGGATGAGCTCTTTCCATTACCTTCAGCTGTCTCCATAAAATACATGAGGAGACTGCAGGAATGGCTTTTCCCTGTCTGCAGCTTCTTGCTGAGGGGCAGCTCCCACCTCTGCTCTCTCTGACCAGGGACAGGACCCAGGGCATGGCTGGAGCTGTGTCAGGTGAGGGTCAGGTTGGATATCAGGGAAAGGTTCTTCCCCCAGAGGGTGCTGGGGCACTGCCCAGGCTCCCCAGGGAATGGGCACAGCCCTGAGGCTGCCAGAGCTCCAGGAGTGTTTGGACAATGCTCTCAGGCATGGGGGGGATTGTTGGGGTGTCTGTTCAGGGCCAGGAGCTGGACTGGATGATCCCTCTGGGTCCCTTCCAGCTCAAGAGATTCCATGATTCTGTGATTCCATTATTTGAGCTTGAACCTGGCATGATTTGAGCATGATTTTTAGTATTGAGAGTGGAATATCCATCCAGGGTGGTGGGGAAGACCTCTGGAAAAAGCACAACTCCTTTCCAAGCCAAACTGGGGCGGGGAGTGGGATACACCTGGAACGTCTCTTCCATTTTCCAGTGGACAGCAGCAAATCCTCAGGATTTGCTGGAACTTCTCGCAGCAGAACAAACACAGGGTAGGGGGTTATTTATTTTTGATGGGCTGGATGAGGTCCAGAAGCTCCATCTGTTCTCCTACACCTCCCCATGCTGGAGCCAACCCACCCGTTGCCCCCTTCCCTTCCCTTGGACTCTTGGAAAATTTATTCCCCCATTTCCTGCCTGAGTAGAAAAAGCAAAAGAGAAACTTGCTGATTGATTTGAGTCTCGGAAAGTCCCTGTCATCTTGTTTGATGACTTCATTGCAGAAATGAAATAGGCAAGGGAAAAGCAATGTTTTCAAAACAATTTGGAGCAAGAAGAGGAAGGTGGTAGGAGGGGAGCCACGGGAAGTTGATGGCCTTTATTCCTCAATTCCCGTGTTGTGCCTGGCTTGCTGCAGGCTATGGAGAGGAAGCAAAATTGTTATGATTCTTATTAACTTTTATTTCATAAAGCCTGGCCCACTCTCTGTAGGGGTTTCCAGCTGGAGCTGCAAATCAGAGGCAGGGCTGGCGCCTGCCTGGCCACCTCATCTTCCCATTCGTGTCCCACCTGTCTGTGGGGAAGGGGACACTTTGTGTCCTGTTGCCAGTCACAAGCGAGGTGGTGGCTGCCTAGGGGCTGCAGCACAGCCCTTTGTTTTCCCCTGCTGGTGAAACACCCACCGGGAATGACTGGAGCACCTCACTCACCCAGCTCCGGGAACAAAGAGAGCATTCCCAGCTCTGCTCCCTGCAATGACAGCGAGCCCGGGTAACAAACGGCAGCAGAACGACAGCTCTGAGCCAGCCAAGGCAGCAGCATCCATGGCCAAGGCTCTTCCACAGCCTTTTGGCTCCCTGAGGGAAAAAACAGGACCCCCTGGATTCTCCCAGCTCTGCTGGGTGTTTGTGTCCAGCAGCTTTTCTGTCCTACCACAGAAGGTTTCAGCCTGGAGATGAAAAAGCTCTGGGGAGAGCTCAGAGCCTCTTCCAGTTCCTGAAGGGGCTCCAAGAGAGCTGGAGAGGGATTTTAGACAAGGCTCTGGAGGAACAGAACAAGTGGAACGGCTTCAAGTTGCCATTTGAGGGCAGGGTTAGGTGGGATATTGGGGTGGAATTCTTGGCTGTGAGGGTGCTGAGGCCCTGGCACAGGTTGCCCAGAAAAGCTGTGGCTGCTCCACCCCAGGAAGTGTCCAAGGCCAGGCTGGACAGGGCTTGGAGCAACCTGGGACAGTGAAAGCTCTCCCTGCCCATTGTAGTGGGTGGAACAAGATGATTTTTAAGATCCATTCCAAACCATTCTGAGATTTTAAAAGCAGGGTGGGGTCACCCAGAGCACCTGGAGTATTCCCCTGCTGGCACTGGCAGTGTCTGTGCTCAGCCTTTCCTCAGTGTTTGGCTTTCCAGCTGCTCCACGCACCAGAGTGACAATTCCTGAGTGCTCTCACAGGTGATTTTTTGGGGGGAATGACAAACCTAACAGGCTCCATTAATTATTCCTTTTGTTGCCACAATGGGAGGCATCAAACAGCGTGGAGCACTGAGGTGGAAGGGGCTGTGTCCTCCTAGGAGGAACACTGGCTCCAATGCATTTGCAGCCTAAGTGGATGAGGCAGACGTGGGGTGGGAGAAGGAACAATGGTCAAAACAGAGCTGGTTTTGTTCAGCCCTGATCTCCAGGCAGGCAGGGATGGCTTTCTCAAGGAATACAGGTAGGGTTTGCACCGAAGGGAGATTCCTGGTTGAGGGGTGGGCAGTAGCTCCTGCCTTCTCCAAGGAGCTGTCCCCAGGAGTGTGGCTTTTGTGGCACCACAGGCACAGCTCCCACTGAAAGACACAGCCTTGGGGTTTTACCTCTGCCATTGGCAGGATCCTGCATAAAACCAATGATTGCTGCTCCTGAAAATCTGCTCCTCCTCCCCTCCTGGTCATTGCAGAGAGCTGGCTCAGAGCCCACATTCCTGCACGGGACAGTCCTTATCCTAACATAAACTGTGAGCAGCTCAGAGGGAGCCATAATTACGCCAGTGCTCCCCTTGCTTTTTAGGATTAAAAAAAATCTGGAGGAGACACATTTCTCAGTAATCATTTCTGTGCAGGGGATTGGAGGCAGATTATGCTAATTGCCAGCAGAAGTGTAATGCTCACCAAATCCCAGCAAATTCCAGTATGCTCCCAGTCACATTCCATTCACTCACGTGTTTATTTTGGGGGGGATGCTGACAAAGGAGGGTAATTATTTTTTAGAGCAGAATTCTTGGATTTTGACCCTAAACACGGCAGGAAGCAAACAGACAACCTGCAGAAAATCTCCTTCCAGTGAGATTCCTCAGAACAATTCCCATTCTGCAGGCTCAGAGGGATGGCTGAGGGGGAGCCTGAGGAAAAGGAGGTGTTTGAGAGTTGTAAGAGAAAGCCAAGCCCAGAGGATCAAAAGCAACACATTTCTAAGCAATGACACCTTGAGAGGGCTGGAAGACAGGGAATGTGTGCTGTGCCTCCCGGGAAAACTGCACCTCCCATGGGGAGATCAGACCCACTGCAGAGGGGTCACAGGGCTTGGTTCAGCAATGCCTGTGTGGTAGGAAGGCATCCCTGTGTGGGATCAGGAATCTGCACAGCTGATATACCCTTCTCCCAAGGAGGGAAAGACTCCTCGGTGTGTCCATGCCAAGCCCCAGAGCTGCTGCTTTCGGTGGGACAGAGCCTTCAGGTGGTTTTACAGAAATGTTGAGAAAGACCTCCAAGATCTCCGAGCCTGGCACCTCTTTGTTCACCACAGGGCCCAAGTGCCACACCCATGAGTTTGCTGAACACTTCACAGAATCCAAAGTCACAGATTTCACAGAATGTTCTGAGTGGGAAGGGACCCACCAGGATCACTGAGTCCAGCCCTTCAGGGAATGGCCTGTTCTGGGATCAAACCCACAGCTTGGGTGTTATTAGCTCCATGCTTGCCTCCACTGCTGCCCTGGGCAGAATGTCTGACCACTCTTTTAGGGAAAAGATTTTCCCCTGATGTCCAACCCGACTCTCCCTTGGAACAGCTTGGGGTTTTTTCCTCTCATCCTTTCCCTGTTCCCAGATCCTGACCCCTCCTGGCTGTCCCCTCCTGTCAGGGAGTTGTGGAGAGTGAGAAGGTCCCCCCTGAGTCTGCTTTTCTTTGGGGTTCCAGTGCTGAGCATGCCAGCTATTACCCCTAAATCCCAAGCACAGAATTTCCTGCACCAGCACTGAGCTCCAGCCCCAGCAGTGCCCCCGGGGTGCTGAGCTGAGACTTGTGACACACACGAGGCCTTTCTGCAGCCTGGCTGTGACACCAGACAGAGCCTAATCCAGCAGCCCTGGGGAGATGAGAGGTCTGGTTACAATGTGTTGTGTCTGAGGCCCAGATGCAGGGAAATGCATCCTTAACCAAGGATGAAAAGGCCACCCTCACACTCTGCTCTTTCCCACTCTTATCTGCTGCAGTCACACTGGGACTGATGCTCCCATCTTTCATGGAACTTGTCTGCCTGATTTCTGATCTGCCTCTCAGGCATCATCAAACCAACAAAAGTCACTCCACTGCAACACCCAAGGCCAGTTTTCCTCACCCTACAGGGAGCACAAACTCAGATTTCTGTGGATTGGTGATGGTTCAGTTCAAACAGCTTGGAGAGGTGTGATGCTGCTTCATGTTTAGAGTCATGGTATCCCAGAATAGCCTGGGTTGGAAAGGAGTTTAAAGCCCATCCAGTGCCACCCCCTGCCATGGGCAGGGACAACTTCCACTGTCCCAGGTTGTTCCAAGCCCTGTCCAGCCTGGCCTTGGACACTTCCAGGGCTCCAGGGGCAGCCACAGCTTCTCTGGGCACCCTGTGCCAGGGCCTCACCTCCCTCCCAGGGAAGAATTTTTTAGCTAAGACAATTTATCTTTCTGCTCAGGATTCCCAGCTCAGAGCCTGAGCTGCCAGTACTGAGTCTCCTCTTCTTTATTAAATAATTACTGAACCTTCAGACTCCCTGAACAAATCTCCCCTGTGCCCTGTGTGATCAGCTGGAGGCTGCTGTGTTGGCTCCACCATGGATAGAAACTCTGGAAATAATGCACACCAACACCTCGTGCAGGCAGCTGCAGAGTGGATTTTCAAGGCATTTCTTTCCAGAGGGAGAGATCCATTTCCTTTCTCATTACCTGGCTCTGTGTAGAGACACTGGGCTCTGCATCCACAAGCAGACCCCCCACCCCTGCTTCCAGCATGCCCAGGTTGCTGTTTGGGAAAGGCCACAGGTGGGTGCTCATAAGCACCATACCACACACTCCTAACAGGAGGACAAATTGGGAGTGCTTGGAGGATTGCACAGGATGAAATCTGACAGGATAGAAACTGAGCCAGGAAACGGAGGGATAAAAAGGATGGGTGACCTCCTGATGCCATTGCTGCCACCAGGAACGTGTGGTCCTCAGGAAGGGCCTGGGAAGGTGCCTTCACTTTGTTTTTACCTCCAGCACATTATTTAATGTCCTCTGGGCCTTATCAGGGAGGCTCTAGGATTGTTCTGGGGTTTTTTAACCCATGGAATTGGATTCAGATAGATCTTGACTGTGAGGGTGGTGAGGCTTTAGCCACAGGGTGCCCAGAGAAGCTGTGGCTGCCCCTGGATCCCTGGAAGTGTTCCAGGCCAGGTTGGACAGGGCTTGGAACAACCTGGGACAGTGGAAGTTGTCCCTGCCCATGGCAGGGGGTGGGACTGGATGAGCTTTAAGGTCCTTCCAACCCAAACCATCCTGGGATTCCATGATACGCACCAAGGTAAAATCAAATCAAACAAACCTTTCTATGAAAGAAATAGAACTCTCCAGGGAAAGGCAGATTTACATTTATTCCAAAAAGTTTACGGATAATAGTGGAGGTCAGATGAGCAGCTCCTTTTTTGGACAGTACTTCAGTGCAGTGCACTGGAACAGAGGACACTGACACTGTCTTGAAGTGACACATTTATTTGCCATAATTTAATGTCAGCATCCAAAGAGATGGGATTTTTCCCAGCACTTCGTATTCTGGCAGGAGACTGGGACTGATGAGGTCTGATGCAAAGGCAATGAAAAATGTGAGAGATCTCCATAAAGAGAAGCAGTCAGCTTTAAGGTTCAGCTGGATGAACTGTTCCAAGGATTTATGGTGTGGAAGGCAGAGCTGTGGCAGCTTCTGAAATCATTGCTGCAGTTGCACAGACAAGGGGAAGGGACTTCAGCCTGGGAGAGGCCAGGACAACGTCCAAACCAGGCTCATCTCTCATGGCCCACTCTGGACACGTCCATGTGCAAAAGTGACTTAGGAGAGTGAGTGCCATCACCTTTAAATCAGATCTTGATATCTCATTAATTACAAACTTAGAATCACAGAAGGGTTTGTGTTGCAGGGACATTAAAGCCCATCCCATTGCACCTCCTGCCATGGGCTGGGACACCTTCCACTGTCCCAGGTTGCTCCAAGCCCTGTCCAGCCTGGCCTTGGACATTTCCAAGGATCCAGGGGCAGCCACAGCTTCTCTGGGAAACCTGTGCCAGGGCCTCCCCACCCTCTATAGGGAAGGATTTCTTCCCAATATCCCATCTAATCCTGCCCTCTGGCAGTGGGAAGCCATTATCCCCCTTATCCTGGCACTACAAGTCTTGTTAAAAATCTCTTTGTCTTTCTTGAAAGCCCCTTTTATATACTGAAAGTCCTCAATCAGGTCTCCCTGGAGCCTTCTCTTCTCCAGGCTGAACAATCCCAACTCTCCCAGCCTTTCCTCCCAGCAGAGCTGCTCCATCCCTCTGCTCATCCTGCTGCCTCCTCTGGGCTCTCTCCAGCAGCTCCACATCCCTCCTGGGCGGGGCCCCAGGGCTGGGGCAGCTCTGCAGGTGGGGTCTCACCTGAGTGGGGCAGAGGGGCAGAATCCCAATCCCTTTTCTGCTGCCCACGCTGGGGGATCAGCCCAGCACAGGGGTGGGATCAGTACAGAAATCCCTCTCTCGGCCTCCAGACCCCAAATACTCCATAATACAAGACAGGGAGGAAAAGGTCTTTCCCCGAGTCACAGGTGAGGTCCTGTCCTCCCAACACCTACACAGACCTTGCAGGCATCAAAAAGCAAAGGGAACTGTCCCCAAGAGGTTCATGGGAGGGAACCCTGTCACCCTTCCTGCCACCCACCCCTGTGGGGCTTCTGGGACACCCAACCCTGCTCACTTTGGTGAGAACACGTCTCAGACCAGCTCCTCCTTTGGCATTTCACCACTTTTCAACCAGCAACATGAGGGAAAGGGAAGAAAATCCCCTATTTTTAGCAGATAAAATGCAAATTTAAAGCATTACCTAATCCAGAGCATTTGTGGGACTGCATTTCATTGGTTGGCTGCAAAACCCTGGTGTGGGAAGAAAGATAAAGGCAGTGAGCTCCCCCTTCCCAATTCCCACCACACAGGTGTATCCATGCATTGGAATGAGGGGGTGAACTGGGCAAAACCAGGCTGGGGTTAATAGAAGTTTTACCAGAACAACATATTTTATTGATCTGCAGATGTGTAAACAAGGATGGGAAGTCATTCTGGAAGTCATCCTGGAAGTTCTCCTCAAAGTATCCTGAAAGCCTTTCTTATCAAGCCACAAATTTCTATGAATGTCTCGGAATGCTTAGGTTTGGCAATCAAAAATGGGAGCTTGTCCTCGCTTGGGAATTCAGTAATTACCCATGGCATAGAATCATTTAGATTGGGAAAGACCTCCAAGGTCATCAAATACAATTTTTACTCCATCCCCACCTTGTCACCCAGCCAAGGGCTCTGTGTGCCATGTCCAGGCATTCCTAAGACACCTCCAGGGGTGGGACTCCACCACCTCCTTTTCCAATGGAATACATCCCAAACAAACATCCTGCCCTGGGAGCTCCCTGCCTGGGGCTCATGTGGGGGGATAAGGGACAAATCAATGCCAAGGAGGGAAAAAAGTTCTGGGCAGCTGGTCTAGTGGAAGGTGTCCCTGTCCACAGCAGGGGGCTGGAATGAGATCAGCTTTAAGGTCCTTCCAACCTCAATCCTGTGATTCTCCTCCCTCCTCCTGCTTTGGGGAGATGGAAAGCTGTCCCTGTGGTGTGCTGGGTTTAGGATCCCAAGCAGGGAGCTTCTCCCACATCCTTGGAAAGCAGCACAGGGTGTTCTGCCATTGGCTGCAGCAGATGCAAGCAGGACAGGGAGGGGCTCTGGGGCCAGACCTCCACAGGGAAGGTGTTTTGCACCTGGCAGCCCAAAATCGCTTCCAGTTAAATCCAAACCCCTACTCAGCAGCACCTGCCAGTTCCCCAAAATGTAAATTTTCCAGGCAGACGATATTGATATGCACTGACATTCCACAGGGGACTGGGGGAGTTGGGAATTTGCCAGAAATAGGCAGCTCTTACTTCTGCTTAAAACTCACTTTTCATCTCACATTCAATTATCAAGCACAGAATGTATTTTTAGCAGCTGGCATTAGGAGAGCGTTGTCATTCTTGTTCCAGCCTGACTTCAAAGTTGCGTTTATGGGAAGACTTGGAGGAGTTTGTGCCTGTTCCTGCCCCAAAACTGGGAAAGAGGAGCAAGGAGAGGCTTGGCAGGTGTCTCTAGACCCCCCCAAAATAAAAGAAATCCATGCTGCGGGTGGTTCAAGGAATTGGGGCCTGATGCAGAGCTGGCAGGGATGACAGATAGGCAGAAAATGAGGCAGCAGAGGAAGCTGATGTTGACAGTGACATTTTTAACGGGGTATCAGTGCTCAGGATTCAGGGACCTTCCTGCCCCTGTTGCAGCAGCAGGAAGATGAAGCAGTTTGGAAGAAATCTGTCAGAAAGACACTGCTCTAATCCCACTCTTGGAGGTCCCCATCCCCCTGGACACCCAGTGCCACCACCCCTCAGCCCTCCCCTCACCACGGGGGTCTCACCTGGGGCTTTGCCTTGCAAGAGATGGATAGCACAGGGTTCCTGGGGGAAGAAAAGGAAGTTGTTAAAGCCTCTTGTTTCCCTCTCCCTTTCACAATGCACCTTTTATTCCACTGGAAACATGAACCAGCCCGGTTAATGCTTGGGATTAGATGGGAAAGAAAGAAAACAAAAGGAAGCAGTTGCCTGGGTTAGGAGCGTTTGGAGCTGCCGTTGTAGCGAGTCCCTGCTTCTCGCCAGGTGTTTTGTTGAGTTCAAGTAAAACATCAAAGTCCATTATCTTCCCCGCCTTGCCCTCAGCTCCTCGAGCCAGCGCACAGCACAAAATTAATTTGGTTTATTCCAGCACACGCGATAGCCGCCTATCTTCCTGGCTCCCTGGCTGGAAGGAAACAAATTTCC
Organism: Chaetops frenatus; assembly: GCA_013400775.1. Lineage (NCBI taxonomy): Eukaryota > Metazoa > Chordata > Aves > Passeriformes > Picathartidae > Chaetops > Chaetops frenatus. Next base: position 1,002,269 of record VZTR01002665.1, read on the forward strand.
TCCTTAAGCACTTTCCACTTGACCTGCTCTTTTCTCCACGGAGAAAATTGAGGTCAGGGAGCTGCTGTTGTGCAGTGGCTGCCGTTCTCCCGATGCTCCGTGGCCATCGTGGTCTGTGCCCTGCCGCCGGCAGCAGCTCCAGATCTCCCAGCTGGGGCTCCTGCCTGGCCCCTGCTCCCATGAGACCCTGGCAGATTTAGGAAGGCAATGGCTGCATTTCCCACTTGGCCCAATTATTTTTTAAGCCTCTCCTGTGCTGCTGGAGAGGTTATATCTGGTGAGGCCTGGAAATAAAAGCAGAGCTGTGTTGGGGGCAGAGCTGCCAGGAGGTGTCGGGAGCAGTCGGTGACTCCAGCCAGCCATCCCACTAACAGGCAGAGGTCTGTGGGCTGCACTGAGCTGGAAGTGCAGCCAGAGAGGGATTTGTCTCCACGTTTCTTTCCTCCTCTTATATTTCTGCTTGGAAAAGTGAGCACAGACCCCTGACTCTGCCCACACCCTCCCTGCCTGGGGCTGGGCGTACCTGAGGGGATGGGTGACCACTTCCAGCCCATGGGGGCAAGTCCTCAGCTTCCCTACCTGCTGGATCAGCACTGCCACGGATCTGGTACTGGCTGCCATCCCAGGGCTGTTCTCCAGCTCTTTGCCACTCGCTGGCTGGGCACGAGGAGCAGAGCAGAACCTCTGGGCCCATCCCCAGTGTCACCCCACGGGCCCTGACACAGGGACACAGGATATGGCTGTTAGGAAAATACATCCACAAACACCAGAGGTTTATGTCTAAAAAGGAGACAGAGAAGTCATTCTACTTCGAATAAAGGGAGAGGCCATGGGGAATTTCCCCTGGGTTCTCTCGAATTTTTGGAAGACGCAGCCTCTTTTTTATCCCGATTTCCCAGCCCCATTTCCCCTCTCTCTTTCCCCATGGGCTGAGGTATTTGAGAGGCGCAGACTTCCCAGAATGCCTTAATACCTAAGAATCCCTTCTAATGTATAACACTCCTCCTTTTAATTTTTCTTCTTTTAATTCCTGGAATTCATGGTTCTTCCCATTGTTTCTTTCACCTCTCAATATACAATTTCATTTATCGTTGGACTTACAGTCTATCTGTAAAGACAGATCTCTTTCATTCCCTCCATCAACCAGTGGAATTCTTCCCCTTGTTTCTTATATCCCTCAGCGTTAGTCTTTACCTACAGCAGGCCCACAGCTTGTTTGTAAAGACAAGTCCCTCACGCCTTTCATGGCCGTGCCAGCTCTGGATGCAGGGATTGTCCTGGCGCTGCCACAGGGACTCCCAGCACCACCGGGACACCACCCACCATCCTCACCTGCATCCCAGTGCTGCCCAGCGGGGCGAGGAAGGCAGGGGAAGAGGGGCAGTGCTGTCCCTGCGGGCACAGCTCTGACAGGCAGCTCTCTGCAGCTCGGCACACGCTGACTGACAGCGGCTCCCCCAGCTCCCGGCCCGGTCTGCTCCATCAGGGAGCCCACAGTGTCCCCTCAGGCTCCAGCAGGCCTGTCTGAGGCCTGGTTTTGGGGGACGGGGCAGGGATTTCTCCCCGCCACAGCAATCCTCCCTTTCTCTCTGTGAAGGAAGGTCACTCACCAGCACTGTGTGTGAAACCTGCCCTGCTCGCAGATATTCCCTCTCCCGCCACCAGAAGAGACGGAGAGAAATCCAGATTGAAACCACAGATTTCGAGGCACGCTTTGGGTCTTCAGTCTCAGGGGGAAGAGTTTGGCCTTGGCAAAAAAAAAAAAAAAAAAGAGTCCCAGCCCTGCATTTTCTTTACCCACGTCCAACGGATTCACCAGGCTTGTTCAATGTCCCACAGGCTCTGTGGGGAGGCAGCGGGGCCACTGTGGGAGCCCACAGCCCACCCGGGTGGGCCTGACAGGCACAACCAAGAGCTCCTCCGGCAATTGTTGCTCCAGGAGCCTGTTAATGTGGATATGTCAGCTCCTGGAGCACGGCAGGGCTGTGCACCTCTAATGGCTCCCATTACTCCTTGATTACCATGTATTTACTTCAGGGGGTTGCCTGCAGAACCAAAACAGGGCCAAAGTCCTGGGTAAAATCCCCGCAGGGCAGGCGCATCCCAAGAGAGCTCCCGAGAGCTGCGGGATTGTGTGGGGTTGGGGGGATGCCCTGGCAAGGAGTTGGACTCCACGATCCTCCCGGCTCCCTTCCAGCTCTGGGTATTCTATAATTCTGCGATTCCCTTTGGAAATGGGCAAGATCCACCCCTTCCCAACCGATGCACAGGGAGGGGGATCCTGGAATATCATTTTTTCAGCATAAGAGAAAAATATGGATAACCAAGGACGCATCAGACTGAAGGCAGCAGGCTTCCTGCTGCGTTTTACCTGTTCCCAAATAAACTGTTGTATTTCTGAGGTATCAGGTAAGCATATTTTTCCCTAATTGCCACGTTTGATTATTGATTTCCGGGGGAAACTTCCAGGCTTGCCAGTACCCGGAGTTAAGATACAGTGGAAAAATTAGCAAGAAATTATTTTCCGTGACAAATCCAGCCTTTTCCCTCTGCCCCTGGAACACACACGGACTAATTGTGGTCTCCTTTGTGCTGGAAATGATCCCACACCTCGGCCGGTGATTTCGAGGGTTTGTTTTTCACGGTGTGAGCTGATTCTGAGAAGAGATCTCCTGTCAGTGCTGGATATCTGCATCCAGACGGCTGTGAGTTGTTCTCATTGCCTTCCTTTCTCTCCTTTCACGGCAAAACAAACCCACCTAAGAAGCGACAGCAGCGAGTGGCTGCCAAATAGTTCCTGTCTGAACTCTCGAGCATTTGCCGAGGCCGCCGCACTCAAAGGCTCCCCAGCCACACAAAGGCCGTGCTGCCAAAGGCTAATAAAGATGCCTAAGTGGTGAGTGTATTATAATTACCTATCAGCTCGTTTGCAAAAGCACCAGCAGTTAAAAGGCAGCAAATGAAACGATCCCGGCCTTCCTCGGCTTCCCACATAATGAACAAACACATTGCCCACGGCGAGCGCACAGGAACAGATCTTTCATTAGGATAAAAGAGTCTTAACCTTGACCGGCTGCTCTGCCCTGCCTTCATGGCAGTTGTTCCTTAACTCAAATAGTTTGTTTTCCAGCCCTTTGATTCCCACAAAGTGCTACAAAATCGAGCATTTCTTATTCAATAGACGCACACGAGATTTTTTTTTCGCATTTCTTCAGATCTTCCTTGTGCAGTTTAGAGCAGAAAGTGCCTGGCATAAATTCCTGATTGCATTATTAATGTGGAAAAGGGAACATCTGAAGTTAATCTATTCCACTAATGGGTGCTATATAACACATTAAGTCAGGTTAAGCGTGTGATATAATAAAGATCTGCCCGGGTGAGATATTCTGAGATTACTGATTTAAGCATAATGGTTATTTTGGTCAATGGTTATAGATTTTTAATAGAATTCCCATCTGACTGCTGGCTGAAAGGGGAGGAAATCTTCTTCTGGACCACAGTGAAACAACCCCTTGTAACAGTCCTGGGGTAGTTTTGGGGCACCACGATATGGAAAGGATCTAAAGCATCCAAAGGAGGAATACAAGGATAGGGAAGGGTCTGGAGGGGCCACAACAAGGAGCAGCTGACGGCACTTGGTCTGCTCAGCTGGAGAACAGGAGACTGAGGGCAGAGCTCATCCCAGTCCACACCTTCCTCCCGAGGGGCAGCTCCAATCTCTGCTCTCTGTGACCAGGGACAGCACCTGGGGAATGGCTGGAGCTGTGTCAGGAAGGCTTTATATTGGATATCAGAAAAATATTCTTCCCCCAGAGGGTGCTGGGGCACTGCCCAGGCTCCCCAGGGAACGGGCACAGCCCCAAGGCTGCCAGAGCTCCAGGAGAATTTGGACAATGCTCCCAGGGATGCACAGGGTGGGATTGTTGGGGTGTCTGTGCAGGGCCAGGAGCAGGACTGATGATCCCTGTGGGTCCCTTCCAGTTCAGAATATTCTACGAATATTAACACTTTGTTTTCCCCAGAAAGAGTTTCCTGGCTGTTTCTAAAATCTTTGTATTAAAAGAATCAAAATGTAGAATTCAAGCATCTGATCAAAGTGATAAGAATTTCTCGGTGCTCATATCACTCAATTCAAATGTCAGCTTAGAAGGTGAGTGAGTCTATGGGCTGGTCTTTAATTCACAAGGAAAAGGAGCATACAAAGAAATGTATCAACTGTGCTTTAAGACATTTTTTTCCTTTTTCTGTCTAGATCAACAAAACTGAACATATTTCACCCTGGAGAAAGGGCCTCCTCCTGGATTCCAAAGGGATGAATAAGCAGATCCATTTCAAGGACTCCACAGGCAGCAGGATGGCCCTGAACACTGCGTAGCAGCTCCCATTTTTCCTGCCACAAAAGCACAAGGTATCAGCTCAGCTCAAACCAAAGGAAAAAAAAAATAATGGGATGCTTGGAGAAAACTATTCTGCAATGCTATATTCCTTGGGGATTTCCTAGGAAAAAATCAAACCCATTCTAAGGCAGGGTGAAACCCCTGTGGGCTTCCTGAACAATGCAGGGAACGTTGGGTTTATTCTGTGCTGAATTTCCCTGTGTGGATCCTGATCCTTCCCTCTGCCCTCAGCACAGCTGCAGAGCCAGGCACAGGGAGGACAGATGTGCACAAAACCAGGGATCCTCGGGTTCACCTTCCAGTCATTCCTGCCAAATGCAAGGCTGCCCATCCTCTCCCAGGCAGGAATACTGTTAGGGATGAGCTGGGAGAAGCTGAGGTTTCAGCTCTGCCCTCTGCACCCTCCACTGGCAGAATGTGACACTGAGAGGAGCAGAGGGACACAGCCATAAAGGGAATCTCTGGGAAAAGGCCCCAGAGCCTTGGGGTGAGTGTAGGAGTCCTTGATAACACAGGGAATCCATGTCTGGGGTTGCTCCCCGGCCCCAAGATTGCCACACCACTACCCCAGGGTGCTCCAAGCCCTGTCCAGCCTGGCCTTGGACACTTCCAGGGCTCCAGGGAAAGCCACAGCTTTCTGGGAAACCTGTGCCAGGGCCTCACCACCCTCACAGCCAAGAATTCATTCCCAATATCCCATTTTTCCTTTCCCTCTGGCAGTGGGAAGCCATTCCCCCTTGGCCTGTCACTTCAAGCCTTTGTCCCAAGTCTCTCTGGTAACCCTTTCTGGTACTGGAAGGCCACAATGAGCTCACCCCCAAAGATTCTCTTCTCCAGGCTGAACAATCCCAACTCTCCCAGCCTTTCCTCCCAGCAGAGCTGCTCCATCCCTCTGCTCATCCTGCTGCCTCCTCCGGACTCTCTCCAGCAGCTCCAGGTCCCTCCTGGGCTGGGCCCCAGGGCTGGGGCAGCTCTGCAGGTGGGGTCTCACCTGAGTGGGGCAGAGGGGCAGAATCCCAATCCCTTTCCTGCTGCCCACACTGGGGGATCAGCCCAGGGCACATTTTCTTGTTTAAGGATAATATACCCAGAAATAATATTTAAAAAGTGATTTGTATACGAATTACTGATTGTTACTGGTCTGCCTGTAAAGCCTGTGAAAGAAGTCATGAAATGTATCCAAATCAGCAGGAATTTGTTAAGACACCGAGGGCAGAACTCACTGGATTTCCACATCTCCCTGGAAGTCAGGCACCTCCAATAATTAGTGATGGGAAACCTGGACTTCCAGATGCATGCAGTCCCTTCCTAAGTTAGGTGATTTGAGCCTTGCAGCCAAATCCATAATTTAGGAGCTGTGAAAGGGCACCTCTGATCTATTTTTATTCATCGACAAAGGTCCTTAACCACCCATTGCAGCTCTGGCTGTTCCTGCCACAGAGTGGGATCCCCAAAATCGGTTGTTGTTTGGCTTCATGTGTTGTATTGTCCCTGTGTTATCTGTGTGTCAGTGCCTAAAGGGGGCTCCAGGAGAGCTGGAGAGGGATTTGTGACAAGGACATGGAGTGACAGGACAAGGGGTGATGGCTTTAAACTGAGAGAGGATGTCAGGATTAGAGACTAGGAATAAATCCTTCTTGTGAGGGTGCTGAGGCCCTGGCACAGGTTGCCCAGAGAAGCTGTGGCTGCCCCTGGATCCCTGGAAGTGTCCAAGGCCAGGTTGGACAGGGCTTGGAACAACCTGGGACAGTGGGAGGTGTCTCTGCTCATGGCAGGGGGTGGCACTGGATGAGCTTTGAGGTCTCTTCCAACCCAAACCATCCTGGGCTTCTCTGGTCTCAGTGCAGATCTGTCACACACCCTGCCTCGTGTGGGGCTGTAAGGACAGAGAGCCACTGCTCCAAGAATTCCTGCAGGCCCGTGTCAGGAGGCTCTCACCTCTTTTGGAGGAAAGGGGAAAGATCCATCCTGGCAGAGACCCACAGTCCTGAGACAACTCCAGTGCTACCAGCTGGTGGTTTGGAGCTGGTGACAAGTCTCAGTAGGGAGCTCAAAGCTGTGAGTAGCTCCAACCAAAAGCTTGGCTGACTTCCCAGCAGTGTCTGCAGGAGGTCACTGGCAGGCCCTGCTCAGAGCTGCTGTCCTTGCCCCATCAGATGTCCCTTCCCAGGAGATGGTGGGACACGGAGTTGGGAGCCTGGATGTGGAACACTGAGTCCCACTCTGACCCCGGCGTGGGTCCAACGCGACCCTGTCTCCACAAGTTTAGTCCATTTTAAAAGCCCTCCTGGACACCAGCACCGCTGACCTTCTGCCTGGAACTAAAATCTTATTTCTCAGAGATATTTGCAAGAGCTGAGCCCCTTCTCCAACCCAGGCTGAGCTTAGAGAGGCCCGAGCTGGGAAACCTCTCTGAGCCTGTGCCCAGACTCCCAGTGTGGGCTGGAAGTTCACTGGGATAATCATTGGCACAATTTGTGAGCAGAGAGGAGAGGTTTCTCCACGGCAGGATCATGAGGGATGCTATCTGCTCCAGTGATATCACTTACTGGAGAGGGCTTGAGCTGGATCAGCTGCAGTTTTCAGTTTGGATTTGCAACCTGCAAAGTAAACTGGGCCTGGTTTGGTGTCGGATTTAGAGCTGATGGAGAAAATCTCCCCCAGGCGCTCAAAAACAGAAAGAGCGAAAGGAAAAGAGCTGCGGATCAAAAGGATGAAAGCAAATCAGCAATTCACATGCAGCTCCTTGGCCAACCCCCGTGCCCTGGGGAGTGATGCCGGGGGATTGGTGGTTCCCTGCTCGGTGGCCTCTGAAGGATGCGCTGTCCCGGAGCCGGAGCTGACATTCCAGGATTGCAGAGCTCTCCTGCCCAGCCCAGCTCATCTGTCACCCGGGAGGTGTTTACGAGGCGCTGACAGCCCGCTCTGGGAGGTGATTGATACTGATTGGAATTGTTATGCAAATACACTTTGCTGCTCTCTTCCCTACAGGTTCTCCCCGGTTGTGTTAGCCGCCCTTTTCTCCAGGGATTTTTTCCTCCTGTTTTTTTTTTTAAAAAGTCCACTGACCTGGACTCTGTGGCCTCAAACATCCTCAAATAGAGCAAATAATGTGACAAACCCTGAGGATGGATCTTTATCAGTGCCAGGCAACAGAAATGTCTCTTTTACTTTCTGTGTTCTCACATCACACATTCCTTTGCAAGGATCTGTCACCCTCTGTTGATAGAGACAATTTTCAAAGGTATCAGATCAACTTAAAAGCTCCAAGTGCCACCTTTAAAGTCAAATCTGGGTTTTCAACAAACATGGGTTTGTTACAAAGTGCAACACCACCAACAAAGCGTTGGTTGAAGTCCAAATGAGTTCCTAAGGATGCATCCCTGAGCGGAGAGGAGGGCACTGTAAAGGAGAAACTGGGAATGGCTCATGCCTAGAGATTAGGGAGCTGTGGGACCTGGACTGTGCTTGTAAATCATGGAAAACACCTAAATAACACCAAAATGTTAGTTTCTGTTGTCCTCAACAGCCACCTGACTGCACAATGGCATTAAAAATAATTTTTAAAGTTTGGGATATATTTCTGCACTACTTTGCCACTTCTACCTGCCCAGAGCTGCTTTGGAGCCAAGAGAACACCTTTGGTCTGGAATGTAGAACTTTGCTCATATGCAGGAGGAACCTTTCAGTTTAAGCCCAATTTTTGAGTCGAATGGAAACCGAAGTTTTACAGATTAGGTTTCCAGGATGGTTTGGGTGGGAAGGGAGCTCAAAGATCCTCCACTGCCAATCCCTGCCATGGACAGGGACAACTTCCACTGTCCCAGGGTGCTCCAAGCCCCGTCCAGCCTGGTCTTGGACACTTCCAGGGATCCAGGGGCAGCCACAGCTTCTCTGGGCACCCTGTGCCAACCCTCACAGGGAGGGACTGCATTAAGCTACAGCCAAGGAGAAACTGAAGCAAACACTGGAACAGTTGAGGGCAGCTCCAGCTGGTGACACCCAAATGTGTTGGTCCCTGGAAGACCCCAGAGCAATTTCTGATGGCTGTGGAAGGCACTGCTTGGAAGATGGTTGTTCTTAAACATCCTTGTTCTTTGGTGACACCACTGGAAGCAGGTGGGCTTCGGGTCAGAGCTGTAGGGAGGCCACTGGCCATGAACATGGAAGCATCTCACTCTCCATAACCCTCCTCACTCAACCTGAAACCCCAGAGGGCCAATTCTCTGTTGCAGCAGACTCTGAGCTTCAGGCAGGGTGGCTGGAAAGCTGGGAAAGGCCCTGGGGAGCTGGTCCACTGGAATGTGCTGTGCAGGGAGGTGGTGGAGTCCCCATCCTTGGCTGTGTCCAAGGAGCACCTGGATGTGGCACTCAGTGCTCTGGGCTGGGTGACAAGGTGGGGATCAGACACAGGCTGGACTCGGTGATCTTGGAGGGCTTTTCCACCTTCAGTGATCCCGGGATTCTGTGATGTTTCCTACTTTCCCTGCTGTCTCAAGTGCTCTCTTCAGCCCCCTGTGACCTTCACTGGGCTGCACAAACACAGCCATGCCTTGAGCTGCCTGCAAACTCAACAGCAAAAAATACTTGGGGTGCCTGAGAAGGGTATCCACAAGACCCTCCAGGACCCACTGGGTCAGTCCTGTGCCTACAATTCCCATCGATCTGCTCCTGCCTCCCCTCTTTAATCAGGCACCTTGTAAAGGTGGGAAGGGACACTTACAGCCACACTCCTTCTCCTCCCAAACAATCAATGGTTATTAAGTGCATCTTTGGGGTGGGGAGGCAAGGAGAGAGACAGCAAGAATTCACATTGCTCATCAGCCCGGAGAGACTTCATTTTCTATTAGGGCTGATAAACAAGCTGGGAAAATAAATCAGTTACCTGACAGGCATCACCGAGGAGCTCCTCGGGATGTGACACAGCAGGGCTGGGTTCCCAGTTCTGCTGGGGACAGGCAGGAGGAGCACCAGCAGCTTCCCAAAGGGCTTTTCATCCTCCTTTTTGTGGAAGAAAGTACTGGGAGGTTGATCTGCTCTGGAAGCATCCAGAAAAGGCATCCCAAAGTCTGCCAAATGCCAAGGAGGGGTCAAAAAAATCCATTCAGGGAGTGAAGTGTCCCAGCACTTCTGGGAAGGGAAGGGAAGGGAAG
>VZTR01002665.1:1011880-1068252 GCA_013400775.1 Chaetops frenatus
GGAAGGGAAGGGAAGGGAAGGGAAGGGAAGGGAAGGGAAGGGAAGGGTCCCATTACTTCAGGAAACATCTGTGACTATGAAGGCCCAGGGAGTGGTTGAACCAGTCAAGAAGCCAACACAGGAAGACCCTCCCTCACCTCGGAGTGGGTGGGAAGGGATTTAAATCCAGGCAGTGTGTCCCAATGCTACAGTGAGTCCAATCAGGAGAAAATATCAAGCTCCAGGACTACCAGTTCCAGGCTGTCACAAGATGGATCAAGGTGCCAAGTTCCTGGGAACACATTTTTCCCATTTCCCTATTGGAGCTCCAACAGAACAAGTGCTGCAAGACAACCCGGCTCCAGATCCATGCCACCCATCCGTGGGAGCATGGAACAAATATGAGCCTCTTCTTAATGGGAAATTGCAAATGCTCCATTACCCACCCCGTTATTCACATATTTCTCTTGCCTTTTGACTCCAGGCAAGCCTGAAGCTCTGAAAGGAAATTTTCAGAAATATCAACAGTGTCCCTTAATCACTGCAGTAATAAATCATCCCTTGTAACAGGGGAACTTCAGTCTGACCAAAAAATGGGGGTTTAGAAAAACTACTGAATCATTCATGCCTTCTGTTCCACTGATAGAGAGCTGAGTTACATCAGGATAATGGAAATTCCAAAGAATTTGCAGGATTTGGTGGAATAAGGAGATGTTACAAATCGCTGTTCACAAAACATGCAGGAATAACCAGGCCTTGGCCAGCACATGAATGTGTTCAGCACATGAAATTCACAGACTGAATGCAGAGCATCTGGTGGGAAATGCCTCTGTATCTCCAAAATCTCCTGTAACAAGGCAGGAGAACTGGAAAATGACCATGGGAATGCTGAACGAGGCAAAATAAAGGAGTCAGCAGCAAGGAGATCTCCAAAATCCAGTTCCTGGCTTGTCCTCAGACATGGAACAGCCTGTGACCAGCAAATTCCAGAATCCTAGAATGGTTTGGGTGGGAAAAAGTTCACCCAATCCCAGCTCCTGCCATGGACACGGACACCTTTCACTATCCCAGGATGCTCCAAGTCCTGTTCAACCTGGCCTTGGGCACTTCCATGGATCCAGGGGCAGCCACAGCGTCTCTGGGCAACCTGTGCCAGGGCCTTCCCACCCTCATGGCCAAGAATCTCTTCCCAATATCCAATCTAAACCTGTCCTTTGCCAGTGTGAAGTCATTGCCCTTTGTCCTGTCCAAAACCCATCATTTTCCCCTCCCAACACTGTACACATGGGTTAACTCCCAAGTGCTGGGTTTGCAATCCAGTTATCAGTGGAGTAAAAAAAAAAAAGCACTAAACATGGTTAGAAAATTCCTCATCTGTCCTGGTTTCAGGTGCTGTAATGAAGATGCAGGACCTTTCAGCTCAATTCAATCAGCCCCATTCACCAGGCACCTTATGATCCATTAGTTCAATCCCTCCAAATTTGATTGCAGCGTGTTTTGATTCCAATCAATTGTTTTCAGCTCTTCTCCATTGATTTCCATGGACTCACATTATTCTGCTGAGACTTCAGTTAAACTTGGGGGTTTGGACCAAGGCAGGAGCACCGTGGGCACCTCATGGGAGGTGGCTGGGCTGGGCCAGCTCTGCCCAGGACAGGGCCAGCACCACCCTGCTCCCAGGAGATCATGGCAAGATGGCAATTCCAGCTCCAAGATTTTTCCAAACCATCTTCTCTATCCCATGGCTTCAGGGGCAGCTCACAACTGCAGGAAGGTCATAGGAAACCTCATCAAACAAAACATTGGGAACAACAAGAGGAAATTTTTCACACTGAGAACAATCAGCCATTGGAATAGTCTCCCCAGGAATGTGGTGGATTCCCCAGCTTTGGACACTTTTATGGTTTAGCTGGACAAGGAGATGGTCATCTTGTCTAGACTGTGCTTTTGCTAAGAGAGGCTGGACCAGATGCTGCTTGACGTCCCTTCCAACATGTTATTCCATGATCCCATGAATTGTGACCTAACCAGGCATGACAGAGGGAAGAGACACACACAGAGGAGTCTTCAGGTTCTTCTTTGGAGTCACAAACTGGATGGGATGAAGAACCAGAACTGAACCAGAACTTTACTCAATCCCAAGATACTGATCTGATTACTGGTCTAAAAGCTGTAAGGAAAAGAAGGAGCATCTCTAGAAAAGGTCTGAACTGGTGACAGCCACTGGAGAAAGCTCTAGAAAACAGGGAATTTGTCTTCTGGCACACTGGTCTGTGTTTCCAGCTGTGAGAACTTCTGGCTGGACAAGTGATGTTCATGGAATCCAGACAAAAAAGGACCTCCTGTCCCCAGGGACAGCTCTCAGAGGAGGCCGCTTCACTCCTCTCCTGCTGACAATTTTCCAGTGTAACTGACATGGAATATTTCCATGTGCACCCTCCTGAGCTGGCCCAGCTCATGCAGAACTGCCACCCATCCAAGCAGGACGAGGCAGGAGACTCCCTGAGCTTTGTCACAAATTCAGGGCAGTGAAACAAACCCACAGAGGATCTTTCCGACTCAGTGGAAAGGTTGCTGTCAAAACCCCAGCTCTGCGTTTTCCCAGGAAGCAACTCTAAAATGCAGGCAGGGGCCTGGGGAGAGTTTGATGGAAGTCCCAGGCGGAGGCAACGGAAGAATCAGCTGCCACTTTTCTCAGGAATGACAAAAAGTTGACAGCGGCGACATTTGAAGTGCTGGTGACTTTTCTGGAGCTGAATGAGCAGAGCGGAGGAAGATCACAGCACAGAGGCCACGGGGGTGTCACTGTGCACGGCCCTGCAGGGAGAGGGATGTCCAGTTTACAGCCCAGTCACCACACTGGTGTTAAAAACGGGAGGAAAACTCCCAAATGCAGTGATTTCAGCAGGTTTTATGGCACAGCCTGAAACGAGGCGGTGGCGGGGCGAGCACACGGCGGTGCCTGCGGGAGGCAGAGCAGGAGCTCCCCGGGCAGCGCCGAGCGCTGGGGTTCGGCGCCGGCGCTGGGGCTGCTCCAGGTGGCTGGAGCTGCCCCTCGATGTCCTTGGGTGGGAGAAGAGACAGGGCTGTCTTGAAAGCCTGGTTTTTATACAGCTTTTGGCCCGTTTTGATAGGTGCGTTTTTGGATCCTCCATCCGATTGGTTCTCCGGGCTTTATTGAAACTTTATTGGTCATCTTTTGTCACTGATTTCAATCTCGGAACACCCAGGAGGACTTGTCTGGGCTTGTTCTGGGGTGGTTTCACATGGCAGGAAAGTACTGATGTCCTTTTTTTGGTTTTAGGAGTTATTACAATTCACTGCAACTACAATCCTTTTAACAATCATAATGGTTGCTTATTTATCTGTTACAACTTAACCTTTTATTAACTCTATTACAATTTAATTAACTTATTAACGGTATAACTATTCCCGACTTATTTATAACACTGGGATGCCCAGGCCCACCAGAAGGCCTCAGGTTTCACAGCCACCTGGGGGAAGCAGGGCACAGGCACTGCAGGACACGATGTGCTCTCCTCACGGCCACCTGAGCTCCTGAGAGATGATTCCCTGTGTGTGACTGGGGGGGAAAGAACTGGGAGAGAGCAGGAGAACCTTCCTGGCGCGCTGCTTAATGGAGTGCGAATGAATTGGACAGCACGCCTGCTAATGTGTCAGGACTATGCTTAGCAGTGGGAATGACCTTGTTGAAGCTAACAAATGAACACATTCACAGCTCCATGAGCAGGAGCTGCTGGGTGCTCCATGCAAATCCTCAGCGCTGCTGTTCTGATGCTGATTCCAGGGAGAGTGGGTGGAATTCTCCTCTGCTGCTGCCCCGCAGCTGTGGAGGAATGGAGCCTTTTGTGGAAGGATCGAGAGCTTTTGGGGAGCTGCTTTTCCTTCTGCATGCTGTGTTCTAAGGTAGAAAGGCTGAGAAGGCCTGGAAAAGAGAGGGGCAACCTCAGAGCCCCTTCCAGGGCCTTAAAGGGCTCCAAGAGAGCTGGGAGAGGGGCTTTGGAAAAGGAATGGAGGGACAGGACAAGGGGGAATGGTTTCCCACTGCTGGAAGGTGGGGGTAGATGGGATATTGAGAAGGGAGGGAAGTGAGGCCCTGGCGCAGGGTGCCCAGAGATGCTGTGGCTGCCCCTGGATCCCTGGAAGTGTCCAAGGCCATGTTGGAGCAGCCTGGGATAGTGGAAGGCCCATGGAAGTGGATGAGCTTCAACGTCCCTTCCAATCCAAACCATTCTGGGATTCTCTGATTGTAACTCTGGCCTTGTAAGAAAGAATCAAACATAACAATATGGAGTTCTGGGGTTGCATGTGCACTAAATTAAGCCTGAGAGCAACTGGGAATGGGCCTGACTCCTAAACAGCTTACTGGATTCAGCTCCAGGTAAGCCCATCAATCTCCAATGTGTTGAACAAAAACTGCAGCGAAGCAGCTAGGAATGGAGTTAACTGAAAAATAAAATAAATCCATGTGGTTCCTGGGAATCCTCCACGTGCAGGAGGTCATGGCCTGTGCAGTCCCCTGACAGCACAGACACAGCTCAAATTAGACATTTATTTAGTGTGCATTTACAACATGTGATTAACCTCATGTATTTAGATTTTTTCATGTTGGCTTTTGAAAAGAGTCTCTTAGGAAGAAGCAAAGCAAAAGGGATAAAACTGCTGAAATTCATGTTTTACTCTTAGTCTTTGAGCAAAACCTTTCGCTCAGCTCTGCCTATTTTTAAATTCTTTCAAGCAAAGGGTTTCTTTCAAGAAAGTGTCCTGAATGCTTTGTGTACTGGCATTGGGAAGTAAAAGCCTGGAAGAAAGCTTGGAAAAGATGGGAAAAGGAGAGGATCAGCATGAAAACCATTCTTGTGGGAGAGGGTAAAAAGGAAGGTGAAACCCAAAGCTGAGTCAGGACACATTGGCTTGCTCAGACTCAAACCCTACTCACCTGTGTCCAGCTACTCTCCCAGCTGTTAAAACCCCTCCCATGTCCATGCTGAAAATCCCAGAGTCCCAGAATCACTGAGGCTGGAAAAGATGTCCAAGGTGATCAGATCTAACCTGTGACCGATCCCCACCTTGTGGAGATCGGTCACAGGCGGAGGAATACCAGCCCTAAGCACAGAGTGCCACGCCCAGTCTTTCCTTAAACTCTTCCAGGGACGGGGACTTCACCACCCCCCCAAGGCCTGACCACTCTTTCCATGAAGAAATTCCTCCTGATGTCCAAGCTGACCCTCCCCTTGAGGCTGTTTCCTCCTGTCCCGTGCAGGTGGAAGAAGCTGCCCCTGGCACCACTTGGGCTGCCTTGATGCAAGAGGCAAGATGAGCCCCCAGATTACCATTCCCAGCAGGAACTGCCATTCCCAACAGCTGTTCCTGCAAGGCCCGTGTCCTGCAGGAAGAAAACACCTTTCTGTCTAAATCAGCGTTTAAGTCACAGGAGGGCAATAAAAATTAGGAAGGGTGGGAGGATTGAGGGTTTTTTCTCCTTCCCTTTTCCTCCCTGATCTCAGGTTATTGACAGAAATTTCCCAGCAGGCAGGGCACCCAGTGCTGGCTGGAATAAAATCCTCTCAGCAGGAACAGGAGTGTGTCTGCTGCCTCTGTCTCCAGAGGAGCTCCCCCTTCCTCTGCTGCCGCACATCCAAATGCTGAGGCTTTCCAGGGACTGGCGCAGCTTAAGCAGGATTGATTTATACCCCCTCTTCAGTGCTCTCTGGATGCTGGGAATGCATTTGCATCCCTGGTGCCTAACAAGTGCTCCTTGGAGCTGCGTTATTTGGGAAGGGCTTTCCCGTGCCCCGGCACATTCCCGCTTTTGTGCGGCACGTGGCCGATAGCGGATTTGTCGGTGGAGTTGCCTCGCTATTGAAACTCTAAAAGCCAGCTGGCAAGGTGACATTTCGGGGGAATTCAGTTCCCTCCTTGTGGGCTCTTCTCACTTTGCCTTGTGTGTGGTATCTTCTCCTGCCTGCCTCTCATGGGAAGGTCAGCGCAGCAGGGGAAGGAAGTTGGTATTAGAAAGGAAAAAATTTATTTGATTTAGAGCAGACTCGGAGCTGTTCAGAGAGAGTCCTGACGGGGGGACAGAGGATCAGTCATTTCTGAAGGTGTAGTGCAAACGTGAAACCCTTAAACAACACGCTGGACTCCAGTTCTTCCCCGTGCTCAGGAAGCACTTGGATTGTGGATATAATCTCTGAATTTCCAGAGACTTTTTGTTGAGACTCTTCGCTCCTTTACTCACAACAACATAACACAACAGTTGCAATTAATTATGGATGCGCTTGAGTCCAGACATGAGCTCACGCTGTTGGCTTGGCAAAGCAACTTAATTAATAAATAACGATGATGATGATGAATAAAGATGGGGATAAACAAAGGGGGCTCTATATGAGGGATGAAGCATGAAGTATTCATGCTCCAGGCTGTCAACAGACTCGTTCTGCTGTGCCCACCTCACTTCATAGCACTTCAGCACTTTACAACCACCCCCAAGCTCCTGGTGGTTCCAGAATTATATCTGGATCCAGACAGGAATTCATCAGCTGTGACACCAGAAAAGAGTTTGACTCAGGATCCTTGGATCAACAGTCCATAAAAACTGGGCAACTGCTTCAACACTTGCCATGGTGATGACTGAGAATGGCACTGAAACAAGGACAGGAGGTGGAGTCACCTACTGCCACATTCCCCTGGACACGTCCATAGAATCGTGGAACCAGCAAGGTTGGAAAAGACCCCCAAGGTCACCCAGTCCAACCTTTACTGGGAAGTCCTACCTCTAAGGAAACTTCTTCAGAATCATTTAGGTTGGAAAAGCCCTCCAAGATGATTGAGTCCAACTGTTCCCCAGCACTGCCAAAGCCACCACTGACCCGTGTGCCCAAGTGCCACATCCACACAGCTTTTAAAGCCCTACAGGAACCCCACCACTGCCCTGGGCAGCTGTGACAGAGCTGGACAACCCTTCTGGGGAAGAAATCTTTCCAATATCCAACCTCAACCTCCCCCAGCACAATTTGAGGCTGTTTCCTCTCATCCTGTCCCTGTTCCCTGGGAGCAGAGCCCAATCCCCATCCCTGGCTGCATTCTCCTGTCAGGGAGTTGTGCAGAGCCAGAAGGTTGCCCTGAGCCTCCTTTTCTCCAGGCTGAGTTCCCCCAGCTCCCTCAGCTGCTCCTGGAGCTCCAGGTCCTTCCCCAGCCCCATTCCCTTCACTTGACATGCTCCAGCCCTTCCACGTCTCTTTCAGAGAGAGGAGAAATGCTGGAAGGTTTTGTTTATTCCAAGCTCTGGGCACCACATCCAGGCTGTGCTCTCCCTGCTTTTACTCCACTCTTTTGATGGATCAACACCCACCTTGGAGAGCACATTTCCAACACTGGCAAGTTCCAGGCTTGGAGGAAGCCATATCTGAAAGGCTCCTGACTCACTCCAAGGACATTCCAACCCCCCTGTCCTCTCAAAGCACCCTGACACTCCTGTTCTCTGTCCCCACTGAGCTCTGCTTGGGAATGGGATTCTGCTCCACCTCACCATTCCCAGGACAGGTGGGAAGAGTGAGCAAGGCTCACACCATGGGGGACACGGAGCAGGGAATGGGCAGAAGCTCTGCCAGGCTCAGGGCACTTAAAAGAGGCTCTGAGTGTCCTGAAGGGATTTGTTTCAGACCACACCATATTAACTACCAGTAAAGAAGAATCAGAGGCTCCTGCTGCTCATTCCTTTCTGGCCTCCAGAATCCAGCTCCTTGTTATATTTGTCTTAACAGAGGTATAGACCTGGATGGGAATGATGAGGGAAAACACCGAGCTTAACTGAGCTTTTCTTCCCTTCAAAACAGGACTTTCAGCAGGAACTCCAGTTCAGAGATGCATTTCCCCATTTATGAAAAGAATCAGAGAGGGACAAGATGTTTCCCCTTCAAAAATGAGGCAACACTCACTGCATCTCTAGTAGAGACTGTTTGGTTTAATTCAGCTGCAAATTCGGTGTTTGGAGATGCAAGCCTCAGCTTGCAAAACCAATGGTATAAGAACAACCAGGTTGTATGCTGAAAATCACAGGAAAAAGCCCACCAGGAGAGAAGCTTGCAGCTGGAAATGACTGCAGTTCCCTCCTTTTTAATGTTTTTCACCATCACCACTGTTGTCAGTCATTGTTAGGTATTAAATTGCATAAAATACAAGCCCTTGGAAACAAACATCAGTGCTTATCAGCCTATGTCAAAAGTCAATTTTTTCTTTACAGCAATTTCGCCTGGAAATTACTTCTGGGGAGCTGCTCACTGCAGCTCAGCCCTGGGCTCCAGAGGCACAGGGACAGGAACCATGCTCTTCTCTCTTCTCCCCAGATCCTGCAGGTTGCTTTAGAATCATGGAATCAGTTGGGCTGGGAGGGACCTCAAAATTCATCCTTTTCCATCCCCTGCCCCTTCCACTCAACCAGGTTTTCCCAAGTCCCATCCAAGTCGGTCTTCACTTAAAGAGAAAATCTCCTCTCAGGTTTGACTTTTACTTTACTTTAAAAGGCTGAGGACAGGTCATGTGTGAGGTCTAAATTACTAAATGAGCACCTACAGTCACAGGCATGGGGGAATAAAATATCTTAGAGGATTTATACTGTTAATAAACCCCTGTGAGTGTGTGCCTGACAAACAGCTTGTGAATTAACCTAATAAACAACCAGCGATCGTTGATAAATTGCATCTGGGTTGAAAGTGAAGGTGTAGAGATGGCTTGAGCTGCCTGCTGCCTATGGAATTATGGTGGATATTATTCCTTTATGATATCAGCATCCACTGGCTGGGACACATGAGCTGTGGGTGACTTGCAAGGTGCTGGGTTTCCACCATCTCTGTGTGGTCCAGTTTACATCAGCTCCTCACAGAGCTCAGGAGCTGGAAAATCCACACCAAACTTTTCCTGCCAGCTTTGACAGAGATGGAGGTGAAGCTTTTCCAAAATGGAAGAAAAGGGGATAGTACTGAAATATGGCATCATTGTGTGGAGTTGACTTTTATTCAAGCTCCAGAAAATGCTGCCTTAAATGTAGTGAGGTTGGAAAGGCCCAGGTGAATAGGTTCATGTAAATAGAACCATGGAATGGTTTGGGTGGGAAGGGAGCTTAAATCCCATCCAGTGCCACTGGCAGGGACACCTCCCACCAGACCAGGTTGCTCCAAGCCCCATCCAGGCTGGCCTTGGACACTTCCAGGTATTTGAAATGCTGAAGGGGAGTGCTGGGGAAGGGATTTCTCCAGGTTTGCCTGCAGCCTGCTCCAGGTGTGGCAGAGCACCTCCTTTCCCTGCCCATCCAACAGCCCAGCTCTGGCAATCGAGGGCAAAGGAAACCTCTGGATAACAAATCCAGACAAGAGGCAGTGTGTAAGGACACACATTATTAGCCCCATTCCAGAACTCTGAGGTCACTCAGCCACTGTCCCAAAGCTTAACCTTGACCTCTATGACCACTGACTCCTGTTGCAAACCCTAAATAGGATATTTTGGAACCACCCAGGAGCCCTTCCTTCCTGACTGTGCAGACATGGAGCAGCAGACCCTTCAAAAACTAAACACTCCTGATTAATATAATATAACACAATACAATACAATACACAATATAAACTTGGTTTTTTGGCTACTGCTGCCTTCCTATCCTTGAAGTCAAATCCCCACATAGCCTTATGTCCTCCCCACAGATGGTGGAGTAATGTCCTGTACCAGTCAACAACCTCCTGGCAACATCAAGGTCTCAGTTTTTGGCAGAACAACTCAACCATAACGTTTTCAAGGTGAAGACCTCAGAGAACAAGAAGGGCTGTTGGCCCTTTGTGGTTGTTGAATATATCCCAAAAAAATATATCACAACACCACCCAAAAAACCCTTCACAGCAGAACTTTTTGGCCTAAGGATTTAGGATGATCCATGGGTGTACTGGACCTGGCCTTGGCTCCTTGATCTGATGCTGTCTTTCTGTGTGACCTTGGGGAAACCACTTAGTGTCTGATAATTAGAGACTCTTAAACTGATGGTTAGAGATTCTTAAACTCAGAAAAGTCTTACGAGATGGCCAAGGTGGGGTGGAGGTGGAAGAGTCTCCAGAAGTACCTAAACCAGATTGATTTGAAAATCAATGTGATGCTTTCAAAAAATGAAATGCCTTTGATCCTCCGGCAGCCCCGCCACATCTCCTGGATCCCTGTTTGTAATAGCAGAAGCCAAGGAGCAAGCAGAAGACTTGATTCCTCTTGGAATTTTGATAAAATTCATAAAACAGGCCCTGAACTGCAAGAGAATGGCATTGTCCCCACAGTGACCCCTCAGCAGGAGGAGAGAAGGGGTTGCACAGGCCCAAGGCACACTTGCAGAAGCACCTTTGCATCTTGTCCCCCCCACCACGGGCACAGGCAGAGCCCACCCCTCAGGCTGTGCCATCTGCTCTGCCAAAGTCATAACTCACAGCCAATAACCTTAATTAAAAAAATGTTAATACTGGAAAAGTGTGCCTGGAAAGTCTGCAGCTCCATTCTGCTTTCCCTCCAGTTGCTGGGTAATTGCAATAATTCCTTTGTCTCAGGGAGGGTCACTCCCCAGGCCCTGCCTTCCCGTGCCTCCAAGTGCAAAATCCTTTATTATTTTCCAGGCTGGCTGTGCCACCCAGGTGGTACCACTTCATTAGGAAGAGGAGGAATGGATATCAGGCAGAGCCCATTGTGTACTGGGAAGGGGGCTATGCACAGGAGCTGCTGCTGAGCTGCTCATCCAGGAGCTTCCCCCGTGCTGGAGGGGAGGGAGCAGGGGATGCACATCCCCCTTCCTGGCAAAGACCTGCCTTGGCAGCAGGAGATGCAGCAGGACATTTCCCAAGCAGGAGGCTCTCCCTCCTCCTCCTCCTCCTCCTCTGGGATCAGCTGGAGCAGCAAGGAACATGCAAGGGAACAAAGAGGAGAAAATCAGGCTCCAAAATGCAGAGACTGGGGGAAATGCTGAGGAAAATGCCCCTCTTGCTCTCTGGCAAAAGTGGGCTGAGCTACTCCACAGGGGAATAAGTCCCATGGAGGAACCACCACGAGAAAGAGAGAGGAGCTGCACATGCATCACACCTTTAACTTGCTACCTATGTGAGAAACAGAGTCCTCCTTACTGCCATGTGAGCTCAGGATCTCAGCTGGGATAAACTGGAATGTTGCACTGCCTTTACTTAATTCTCTCCAAAAGACTTCTGAGAGCAACAACTCAAACCTACTCCTGCTTCCCAAATACCTCTTCTCCCCAAAACATGTACCCCCACTGATGCAACACGGCAGCAGGGGGAGTTTTGTAGGCAGATAGGTTTGAGAATTTTTAACTTTGGAAACACATGGAAAAGCAAATTAATAGGATCACTTCCCTTAATGCAACTTCTGAATTCTGTCTGAGTGTGTCCTCTACCTCTGATCCATCTTCTCCCAGTCTGTCCTGCTCTCAGCACACATCAGAAAAACAGAACATGCCACTGAGTCTTTTCCCTTGGCATTTCCACCAGGAACCCCATGGCAGTCAGGGGGGCCCAGCCCCAGCTCACTGCTACAGTCCCTGCAGGGATCTCCCCATTGCACAAAACCCCAGGAGGGTTTGGGTTGGAAGGGACTTTAAACCCTATCTCATTCCATGCCCTGCCAGGGGCAGGGACACCTTCCACTGTCCCAGGTTGCTCCAAGCCCCGTCCAACCGGGCCTTGAACACCTCCAGGGATGGGGCAGCTGCAGCCTCTCTGTTTTGGATGTTGTGGCTCCAGCCAGCACCTGAACAGGAGCCAGGCAAGCAGCCAGTCCTAAGGACAAGCTGAATTTCAGGAGCCAGGGAAGCAGCCAGTCCTAAGGACAAGCTGAACCTCCCTCTGCCAGTGGTGCGGCGCTTGCAGGAGGGAGCTCCCAGGCACAACAAATAAATAAATAACTGACAGCCCAAATCAATCCCCGTCCTCACACACCCCGTGCCAAGCCAAGCCAAGCCCAGCCCTCAGCGCTGGCTGGTGGGGAGAGTTAATTACCTCCCTGCCAGCAGATATTCCATGAATCCTGTCAGGGTGTGACAGGCCCCGTGCCAGCGCCGTCCTTCCCCGGCATTGCTGTCACGTCGCTCCGTGATGAGCCCGTGATGAGCACCCCAGGAGCAGTTCTGATAAAGTTCCCCCATTCACAGGAACTTTTTGTCTGCTTTATTACATTATGTATTCCTTGGAGACGGGCTGGGGAAGCGGGAATGATTAGTGCTCCATTTGCAAACACGTATTCCTGAGTGCAAAGTGATTGCTGAGTATGTGCCCCTATAGCTTCAGGTAAAGCTGGGTTTGACTCCACAAAGAAGTATGGAACAACAGTGTAAGGTATGGAAAAATCTCATTCCTTATCCTTCATAATCTGGTGGGGTAAGAACTGTGGTGAAATCACGTTTTCCCCACTTTATTTTTGAGTGTGTTTTCACTCCAGAGAAATTTTTATCCCAAAAGTTCTGAATTTTCCACAGAGACGTGAAAATGTTTGGGGCAGCAATTGCTCAGCAAAATGCTGCCTTATGGTACAAGAACCTCCCAGCAAGGAGAGTCACTCAGAATCCCAGAGTGGTGAGGTTGGAAGGGACCACAGTAGGTCCATCTCATGCCACCTCCCTGCTCCAGCAGGGCCATCCCAGAGCACAGGACACAGACTGTGTCCAGACAGCTCGGGAATATCCCCAGTGAGGGAGACTCCACAGCCTCTCTGGGATCTGTTCAGGTCTCAGTCACTGCCCAGCAAAGTTCTCCCTCCTGTCCAGGTGGAGCTCCCTGGGCATCAGTCCCTGCCCGTGGCTCTGGTGCCATTGCTGGGCCCCCGGGGCAGAGCCTGGGCCCTGCTCAGAGCCCTCCCTGCAGCCAGGGGCAGCCAGGGCTGAGGGCCCCTCTCAGCTGGGGCTCCTCTCCAGGCTGAACAGCCCCAGCTCCCTCAGCCTTTCCTGGGCAGGGAGATGCTCCAGAGGCCCTTCCTCATCCCTGCAGCATCCCCTGGCCCTGCTCCAGCAGCTCCATGTCTCAACAGAAATTAATTCCTGCACATTGGCAGTGCTTTCCCTCAGGAAAATCTCCTTCCCTGTGAAGATCCAGTGTAGCACTGCCCTGTGACAAAAGCCACCGGCTCTGCCTGATCCCGAGGCAAAACATCCAATCTGTGCCATTTGTATTAACTCATGACATCCAACACGAATCCCTTTCTCCCTGAGTACCTTAAGGAAAAGCATTCCTGGTCTGTAGAATCAGCTTTGCAATGTATTTCCAGGAGCTGTTTTCTCTACGAACTGCAGCTGGAAAATTGTGCAGTCCTCACCCCTGGAAGGCCAGGCCAGCAGTGGGCAATCCCCACCTGCTCCCTCTGGAGACAGGCTCACAGAGCCCTGAGAGCACAGCAGGAAAAGCTGGGATAGGAACGTGAGAGCAGTTTCTGTGGCCTGTGGCTGTTCTCAGCTTGGCCAGCAGCTCCCTCAGCTCCCAGAGCTGTCCCCACGGGTTGACTTTCTCAGCAGGAACAGCAGGGCCGTGTCACATCCACAGAGCCGTGCCTTTGATCTTCAGGATCCTGTGAACACCGAGCCTGGGATTTGCATTTTTCAGGAGCAGAGGTACAACAGCTCCAGATGCTCCTTAATCTCTTCATGTTACAGCTGTAAAAATGCAGGTGAGCTCCTCAAGTGAGCCCTAAAGAGAGGAAAAAGCCTGACACCATCTTCAGAAATCCTGTTAGCCCCAAAGGTCCAAGTCCCCAGGTCTGGGATGTTCTTTTCCCACGACATTGGCTCTGTAGCAGGGTTACATTTTTATTTATATTTAATACACAACCAAAGTTGCCTGCATATTGCTAAAACACCCCACTTTAAGGAGGCTGCAAATAGAAAAGAGGGGGAATCCAGCTTCCCTTTGCATATTCTTCTAATGGAAGATGAAACCATCGTGGTTTCCATTTGTTCCCCTTTGCAGAGGCCTTCGCAGCCCGCTGTGAGCAAGACCCTACAGGTATCGTGGTCTCCTGGTCCTTGTTCCCCTTTCAGCAACTGGAATTCATTTAATCTCTTCATTTCAAATGTTACCCCAGACCTGCTCTGTGTTCCAGAGACGACAACAGGAGCAGCAGCCCTTAGGAACAGGAAACAAGGAGAACACAACAGCTCTCCTCTATGGAAGAAGTTATTTCCAACATCCCTGCTGTGGCTTTGGGGGTTACAACCCTTGGACCACGGCTGGGGGACCTTGGAAGCAGCTCCCACCCATCCCCGAGGTAGCTGCCAGCATTTCGCAAGATGAATTTACAAATCATCCATCGCCAGCAATTCCAGTTATTTAGCTAGGCCCAAATTACTTCATGTCTTCGAAAACATCACAAGTCTTGC
Organism: Chaetops frenatus; assembly: GCA_013400775.1. Classification (NCBI taxonomy): domain Eukaryota; kingdom Metazoa; phylum Chordata; class Aves; order Passeriformes; family Picathartidae; genus Chaetops; species Chaetops frenatus. The sequence goes on from VZTR01002665.1 coordinate 1,026,276, forward strand.
TGGAAAAGATCCTGTGCATGTGCACCGACTTGCCAGCAAGGAATTGTCTTCTCCTGCCAAAAGTGGGGGGAGCGCAGCATTCCTGGCCCCAGCCGCCGGTGGGCAAAGCCAGAGGAAGATTCCAGAGCCTGCCTGGACCCGAGCCTGCGGTAAAAGGGAGTTACAGCCTTCATCCTCCTCCAGCAGAATCCTGTTCCCAGCACGCTCCCCGCAGCCTCTGTGCTCGCTCCCGCAGCCTCGCCGGGAGGTTTCGGCTCCACGCCGGGAGAACGGGAGAGCAGCAAAGGCAGCAAGGCTTCCTCAGCCCCTCAGCCAGAAACACAAAACAAAGCGCTCCAGAAATCCCTGATTTGATCCAGACCGGGCTGGCCCCCGCAGAGCCGCTCAGCCCCCGTGCCAGAGAACACAAATCCATAAAACCCCGCACGTCAGGAGCTCCTCCTGCCTCCGGCAGCGCCGGGGTCACGCGTCCGAGCTGGGTGGGCTCCTCCGAGCAGCATCTCCCGGTCCAGCCACAGCCCTTCCAAGCACAGGGAGCCTGGGAACAGCTAGCAGCTGGGGAGAACGGGCTGGCGAGAGACTGGGGCTGCTGCTGCCGCCACGGCTGAAGCAGTGAACAGAAATCCGAGCCCAGTGGGAACAGGGTTAATGGCAGGGTTATTCCCTAGCAGGTCGTGCTGGAGGCGGGCATTGATCTGAAACCTGCGCTGGGATGGTGCGGGCAGGGAAAGGGGTGCGGGCGGCTCCCGTTCCCAAAGAACCCTGGCAGGCACCTACAGAGGGGTGTGAGCCCTGTGTGTGACACCCGTGTCACTCGTGGGCAGCACTCTGCTCCTTCCCTGCCTGGGGGAGACCTCTGCGAGTCACAGACACCACGGTTAAGAGCAGCCCCCAGCTTTACACGTGGGTTCCCCCCTCAGGGAAGTGGAAGAATAATGAAGTGCCCAAAAGGTGGCAAGACACCCAGAAAGTTGTTCCTGAGGTGGAACAAGAAAATAAGCGGGGAGGCAGAGGCTCCATCCTCTGCCTCAGAAGAAAGTCAGAGGTGCTGTCTTATCCCAGTCTTGCCAGCGGCTGAGGCTGTGACTGCCCCACCCCTGGAAGTGTCCAAGGCCAGGTTGGACAGGGCTTGGAGCAACCTGGGATAGTGAAAAGTGTCCCTGCCCCTGGCAGGGGGTGGGCTGGATGACCTCTAGGGTTCCTTGCAACCCAAATCCACCTGTGATTCCATGTAGCCCTGGATAAACGCAGAGAGGGCAGGGGAGGCCCTTGGCAGGAAGGGTGGATTTGAATATGTCACAACTCCTACTGTACTATTTGGTTTGTCCAATAGGAAAAAGGAAGGCAAGGAAGACACCGGTATGGAGACCCAGAGCTGGCTCCAGAAGACCTGGAAGCAGAGCAGATGCCTGGAGGCAGCTCATGTCCCTGACTGGATCAATCCAGGCTGAGCTGAGCCAGCCCTGCCACAGGCACACACCACACAGCCAGGAGAGGCTGCTCTGCCCAAGGCAGGCTCACAGCTCCGGCATTCCTGTCCCATCCTCATCCCCAAAGGCACTCCATCATCTGCAGCCACACAGCTGGTGATCTGCCTGCACTGGAAACACGGGCATCTGGGAGAAATTCCACCAAATTCCCTGAGCACTGTCTTCCAGAGTTAGGGAGAACTCACTGCAGCCTGTAAGCTAAGCTGTCCAAATAGCTGAGTACAGTCTGTTTTCTCCAAAATCCATAGGGAATCTAGCTTCTCACACTCCTGCTTCTGCTTCCAGCTGTGTTTGGGAGCAGGGAAGCCTCCTGCCACCTGAGCTCTGCACCTTGGAAAGACCCTGTGTGCCCGAGTCATTCCAGCCACGGAGAAAGGCCACGTTGGCAGCACAACATTTGCAGGCAGCTGCAAACCCTCTGACCTCCATAGTCCTGACTCCTGCTGCACTCTTTCCCATTTTTTCCCTCTGTTTTTTAATCAATGTGCCTGATGTGATAGATCAAAAGACTTAAAAGCCAAGGGAAGGCACTCCAGGCCTTGGCAGGAGCAGGGAATGAGACAGCCAGTCCCGCCTATGCAGGCAGCCCAGAGGGGCGGCAGATATTCATTTAAAAATCACATTGCAAGGTTTGAACAGTGCCATTTGTTTCAGCCTTTCATTCCCAGCCCTTCCATTTTCCTGTTCAATCACAAGGAAAGAGCCCCACGGCCAAGAAGTCCCACCCAGCTCCAGATTCTCAGGCTTTGGATGTTGGGCTGCTCCATCCCTGGCTGCCTCGTGCAGATCCCCAGTGCTCAGGGAGAGCCACCGTGCAATTAATTCTCCTGCAATAATAGGGCAGCACCAATTACCAAGCAGACTTTTGTAGCAATAAAAATATAATATACTGAGTCTGACTTGCAAAGTCCCAGCACTAAATGTCTCTCTTTTGGAGGACTTCCATCTTTATATTCCTGTCTCTCAGTTCCTCTTCCTTTTTTTTTTTTTTTTCAGCCTAATATGAGTCTCACTTCCAGAGCACTCATCCTGGAGCTATAAATTCCTTATGTGAGCCACATCAGACTCAGCAGTCCCTTGGTGGGACTGGGAACATTGAGTTTCATCCATCCAGGTTTTGGCTCATGCCCAGCCGGGAGGTTTGGCTCTTTTGGGAGGAGAGAAAAAGGTCCAGCCAGGATGATGGAGATCCAGGATGGATTTAGTGGAGACAACTACAGGAAAGACAGAACTCTGGAGGGCCTCTGCCTGGAAATCTCTGCCACAGCAAGGTTAGGTGGCACTTAATGGCAGTAGGGGATGGGAGAGGGCAGGTCTAAGGAAAAGAGGGTGAGTGTTCCAGGGGAGGGCTCAGCAGGATTTCCAGGTGAAGTGAAGGGTTCCCAGCAGTAACACAGCTCCAACAGTGCCTGGAGGGGTAATTCCCTTCCACCATCCCTCTGTGAGGCTGACTGGAAAAACTAACAACTGCTGCACCCTGCCTGGGCTTAGGGGATGTTTTAGTCTGGGCTTTATAACCCTGTGGTTTGGTGAAAGTTTCATACATGGCCCAGCCAGCCTGGGCTCCCAAAATACACCACGGGGTCCCCATGTTCCTGTTGGTAGGCACGGGGCTCTGGGGTCAACATTCCCTGATTACAAGCCATATCCCACTTTTCTTTCCACTGTAGCACAGCCATCTCCAGAGAAGCTGCCTGTGTGTTGTGTGTGTTTGCTTTTGATCTCCAGAGCCTGAAGAAATCCTCACCTCCAGCCTGACCCTGCTAAGCAGGTTCTGGACAAGACCCACCTTCCAGATTTAGTCTCTGTTAGCCAATTCCCCACAAACTCTCATTCCTGTAGTTCAGCTTGTTGCCCCTCCCCTCTCTGCTCTGTGCCTCCCATCTCTCAGCTCTGAAATTATATCCCCCTCCCCAGTACAGCTGAATTCCTCAGAGCCCCATGGATTTGCCCATAACAGGGCAAATATTTTTAATAATTTGCCATAATGGGCAAATATTTTAATAATTTGCCCATGTCACACCAAAGGGCACAAAGACCTTGGGAGCTGAGCACAGATCCTCAGTGGGATTTCTGAGCCCTGGAGAAGCAAGACCTGAGACAAAAGGAAGGGATGATCTCCTGTAGCTGAGCAGGGAAGGTGGGGTGTTCCCAGGTGAGGTGTTCCCAGGTGAGGTGCTCCCAGGTGAGGTGCTCCCAGGTGGGGTGTTCCTCCTGGTAGCACATTAATGCACAGAGCATGGACCAGTCTTCGCTTCAGGCAAAAAAAATTGGGCTTTTCAAAGCTCAAATGAACAGGCTCTTCAAGTAAAGTCTCTGGAAGTGAAATTCTGATGAGGCTTCAGCACCCTGGTGCCTGCAGACAGCCTCCTGCTCGATTCGCTGCTCTGTCATGCTTGTTACTGGGAAATGAATTCCCTTCACACTGACATTTCATAGACTTCCTGATCCAGCACATAATGAACACCCCGCCAGCCCTGGCAGCCTCTTTCCAAACTAACTTTTATTACCTGTTTTCTCATTATTGTATTTAAATTTCCTGGTTTGTAGTTGTTGTCGCTGTGGCTTTTTTTTTTTTTTTTTCCTTGTTAAAGGAGAAAAAGCAGGGTAAGATAACAAATCTCCCTAGCAGAGTCCTGCACTGAGAAGCACAGATTCTCAGTGTCCCAGCCAGCCCTCAGGGCTGCCTGGCATGAGGCAGCAGCACTTGCAGGCGGCTGCAGAGGTTGGAACAGGGATAAATGATGCAATGCTGAAGCACCTTGCCAGCATTAAGCACGCAGCAGTGCTGGCTGTCTGATCCTACACCTTCCTGACCCGGGGCTAATCACATCTCTGCCATCAGCAGGGCACTTACACCTCATATCCCTGACATTAGGATGACTTATTCCTCACTTTTAGACTTATTTGCTTTCAGTCTCCTACAGCGTGTAACATAAGAGAGTGGCAGTGCTCAGCAGTGGCTCCCGGGCATGAGAGCTGAAAGACTCCTGATGGAAACCTGGAGAAGCTGGAGAATCATCCCTGCAGCACTCCAGCTACAGGCTCGAGCACTAAGCTGGCTGCTGGTTCCTGCTGGCTTTATTTTGGGCTACATGCACCCTGAGAACTCTCTTCTGGGCTGGGAATGAACCTCAGGAGCCCAGCAGGGAGCGGGATTATCCCTCTGGGATCATGGCCATCCAGTGTAAGCAGTCACCTCCTCAGCTGACCTTTTCCTCTGGTCCAGAACATCAAATAAACAGAACAGACCACTCTGAAGTGCCATGGCAGGAGCCCAAAACACCTGAAATAACAGAGAGAAGTGACAAGCATTCCCAAGAGGGGTTTTCCTTCTTTCCCTCCTTGACACTTCACTGTTGTCTTCTCTGCAGAAAAGTCTGATGCCTTTGCACCTTGTCTAATCTCCCTTAAGAAAACCAGAAGCCTTGTGGAGAGGGAAGCCTGTTTTCTTAAGCTTTTAAAGGGCCATGAAGGCAGAGATTAAAAAAAGCAAGAACCCAATGAGCAGCACAAGGTGCCGTGTGCAATTTCTCTGTTAACAATCAGACACCACAGTGGGAAACAGAAACCTCCCAACATGAACAAACATTTCATTTTCCCCTCCACTTCCAGAAGAATGGCTAGAGCACATCCCATGGGAGGTCTGTCAACCTGGACACCCAGTCTGAGGGATCCTGCTAGGGGCAATGTGCAATTATGTGTTCAATTATGAAGTACCACCTTCATTTGAATATTCCCTCTGCTAATTCTGTTGTTAAGACCCCAATTCTTGTTGGACGGGGCTTGGAGCAACCTGGTCTAGTGGAGGGCATCCCTACCCACAACAGGGGTGGAACTGGATGAGCTTTAAGGTCCCTCCCAGCCCAAACCATTCCATGATTCCCCACATTCAAGTTCTCCCCACGTTGCTGCCTCTTGCTGCTCCTGCCCCGTGCCTTTCCCAGCTCCCCAAAGTCCTGTATGAGGTGGGGCTGTGGAACTGCACTGAGCAGACAAGTCACAGAGCCCTGGCTGTAGCCTCTGTCCTATTCTCTGATCCTTTCCCACTAATCCTCTCGCTTCAGGAGAGCTGCAGGGCTGTGCCATGCCATTCCCATAGGATAATTTAGAATGTCCCTGAGGAGAGAGCCCCCAGCTCAGAGCTCACCATTTGCATGTGAAGTGACAAGGCTCTGTCCCCACGTGCATCCCTGCCTTTCTCTGCATTGGATTCTCCAGTTTATTCCTGGTCCCTCTGTCCCACGAGGTGCTTCCCTTCCTGACCAGCCTTTCTTAGCATCATCCACCTTTACATTCCATCTTGGCTGACCTTCCAGACCTTTAATGAGCACAGGGAACTGGGAACAAGCTGCAGGCACACAGATCCCTGCAGGGCACCACTGCTGGCCTCCCTCCCTCGCTCCCTCAGCAAGAGGCTCTTCCTGCCTTTCAAGGGCTTATCCATGGGATGACCTTTCCTCTTAGCCCACAGGGGCTTAGTATCCTTAAGCTGCTTCGCTGAGGAAAGTGATCAAAAGCCTTCCAAAAATCTAAGTGGATTTTGTCCAGTGGATTTACCTTGTCTACACACCCTGTGATGCCTTCAAAGATTCCTGAAGAGATTTGTGGAGCCTGATGCTTGCCCTTTACAAAGGACAACCTGTCCCACTTATCCAGGCACCTGTTGATCCTGTCCTTTCTTTCTCCCAGTTACCCCAGTTCAAGTCTCCAGCTCTCTGGTTCTCCACCAGTTGTGCCAGAGGAGATTTAGATTGGATATTAGGAAATTTTTTTTTCATGGAAAGGGTTGTAAAGCACCGGCACAGCTGCCCAGGGCAGTGGTAGAGTCACCATCCCTGGAAATGTTCAAGAAAACGTGTGGATGTGGCACCACGTGGGTTAGTGTTGAACATGGGGGTGGTGCTGGGTTGGTGGTTGGACCTGTTGATCTAAGAGGGCTTTTCCAACCTTAATGATTCCATGACTGTCAGAAGGAAAAGGTGGGCACGGCAGGCTCAGAGTAGACGTGACCAAGCTGAGAGATGGCAGGGTTAGATGGGATGTTGGGAAGGAGTTCCTCCCTGTGAGGGTGGGGAGGCCCTGGCACAGGGTGCCCAGAGAAGCTGTGGCTGCCCCTGGAGCCCTGCAAGTGTTCCAGGCCAGGTTGGATGGGGCTTGGAACAACCTGGGACAGTGGAAGGTGTCCCTGCCATGGGAGAGGGTGGGACTGGATGGACTTTAAGGTCTCTGCCAGCCAAACCATTCTGGGATTCTGTCATGCACCTTTGAAGCCACGGCACAAGAACTCTTGCAACACTTTCCCACCAAAAAGAGATGTTGATCCTGTGACTAAACATTCCCACCCAGGCTGATTTTAGCAGACATTGTTTTATCCCAGACTCTTCCATCCCTGGCACAGAGCACTGGTGAGAGGCTGGAGGAGCTGAGCTCCAGAGGGAATGAGTGTGGGAGCAGCTCCTCCAGCACAGGCCCCACATCCACCCCCTCCATGGGCACTGCCAAGGAGCAGCATCCTCCTTGGGAATGGCTCCCACAGGACAGGAGCTCAGGGACCTGCAGGTCCAAAGCAGCCCCAGGAACAGCTCCCAGCTCTCCCAGCAGCAGCGGCCAGTGTTTCCTCGGGCGGGGAGCAGTTCATTATCCCGGGGCTCAGCGGAGCACGTTCCCATGGAAACAGGGAGCCTTTTCATGTCTGTTGACAGCTTTGGAGAGTTTTTTCTCTCAAATGCTTGGACACAGAACAGGTGTCTCCAAGCCAGGCAGTCAGCAGATAGTGCAGAGGCAGCGCAGGCCGATAATGAGACAAGTGTTTGTCTGAGATGAAACATTCTCACCCGGAGAGTGAGCAGCCCAATCCCTGCTGCAGGGACACAGAAACCGTGGCAAGGGGGGACAGGCTGCCCACACACCCAGCACACCACACTGGGAGCAGGGATGTGGCTCCTGCTGCCCCTCCTTCCACCCCACAAGCAGCGTGGCAGGGCTGGGGATCCACCTCAGCATCCCAGGATGGCCACAAATCCCCATCACCGCTGGCAGGGCTGGCAGGGTGCTCCTGAACCTGCCTGAGCAGCAGGAGTGAGCTGTTTGCAAAGCAGCAGATCCCCCCAGATCCCCATCACCGCTGGCAGGGCTGGCAGGGTGCTCCTGAACCTGCCTGAGCAGCAGGAGTGAGCTGTTTGCAAAGCAGCAGATCCCCCCAGATCCCCATCACCGCTGGCAGGGCTGGCAGGGTGCTCCTGAACCTGCCTGAGCAGCAGGAGTGAGCTGTTTGCAAAGCAGCAGATCCCCCCTCCTCTTGCAGGGCTGGATTTTCAGTGAGCCGGACTGAAGGGAAAGGGTGGAATTACAAATGTGCAGCAGCCACTACACAGTGGCCGAACACCAAATATCCACCTCCTCCTGTTTTGTTTCTCCCACAGCTCAGGTTGTTCCAGGGCCTGAGCTCAGCCAGGAGCACTGAGTAATTCTGCACAGAAAGATTCATAATTGTTAATGTCGTGTTACATCAAAAATCATGTCCAGGACGTGTCCAGGTTTCCATGTCAGGTGCTCCGAGAGCGGCCCGTGCCAGGTTTAAATTGTCTGTGCAAATTGCATTGTGCTCACACATTGTGCTACAGACTCATTACCCAATTGCCTCCTATTTTTCCCCCTTCAAACACCTGCCTTGTTTGTGGAATGGATAATTGTTCACTGTAGACTTTTATCACTCTAATTATTATTTACTATATAACATCCAAACCCTGTCTCAACAGAGAGCTGCTAGTTTCCTCTCCAATCGGGCTCAACTTTTCTGAACAATAGAGTTGAAAATATTTCATTTCTCAGCACATCACGTATAAATGATTCCAGATAGAAATTATTTTATACATAAATTCATTTCCCAGCAGTGTCACATATAAAAATGAGAAGCTGAGGAGTCAGAGATCAAAGCTCAGGCTCCTGAATATACCAAGCAGTTTTTTTGCTATTCCAGGTGTCACCAGGCTGACGAACTCCGGAGCATTTATCATCCTTCAGCCCTGACTGCGCCGAGTCAAACCTCCTGTAAACTTCTGACAAGTTATCTGCAGTTCCCCACATCAGCCCTGGATCTGCATTCCCGAGGAGAGGATGCAGCTGCTGCTCCCTTCAGCTCCTTGCCCTGCATCACAGAGGATGCAGGGATGGAGATTCCCATCTTCCCACGCCTCAACTCCGGGAGGCTGCTCCAGCCTGGCCCCGGGGGCTCTGCTCTGTGCCCTGCAGCACCCACGCCCTGATCCTGAGCAGTGCAGGGATCATCCATCCCCAAATCCATCCCCAAATCCAGAGCTGCCCCGAGGACAGGATGGATGGATGAAACGAGCTCTCCATTTCATCTTTTTATCCAAATGGAATGAGAAAGGCGCAGAGCTGGGGTTGTTTTCTGACTGAGAGAACTGCTCAGGGTCAAATGAAAGGTCTCATTCTTAGATCAACCCTCTTTGTTTCAAACTCCTGAGTGTGAAATTCATTCCAATTCAAAGGAAAATCAACCCCACAGCCAGGGAGAAATGCGGAATAGTCATGGTAAGAGGCCTGTGCTGCCAGGATTAAAGGTATTTTGGACATGAATACAATTTCACATGGAAAAAAAAATCACTTTAATTCAAGACTTATTTTACAACAGCAGTTGGTGCAAGGAAGGTTTCTAAGCCTCTCTCATTGCAAACATTGAGCAAAGTGCAGAATAAATAATGTGTGGCCATGTTATTGGAGGATGTGCAAGAAAACACCTGCAGAGAGCAGATAAAATAAAGATCTGTCCCCAGCTGCCTAAATCCAGGCCACACCTTGAGTGCTGTGTCCAGTTTTGGGCATCTCATGACAAGGACCTTGAGGGGCTGGAGATTGTTCAGGGAAGGGAATGGAGCTGGGGAAGGGGCTGGAGCACCAGGAGCTGCTGTGGGAGCTGGGAAAGGGGCTCAGCCTGGAGAAAAGGAGGCTCAGGGGGGACCTTCTGGCTCTGCACAACTCCCTGGGCAGTGAGGGGAGGTCAGGCTCTGCTCCCAGGGAGCAGGAACAGAACAAGAAGCAATGGCCCTAAGCTGTGCCAGGGGAGGCTCAGGTTGGACATCAGGAGGAATTTCTCCATGGAGAGGGTGGTCAGGCCTTGGAAGGGGCTGCCCAGGGAGGTTTGGAGTCCCCATCCCTGCAGGTGTCCCAGGAAGGGACTGCACTCTGTGCTCTGGGCTGGTGGCAAGGTGTGGATCAGTCACAGGCTGGACTGATGGTATTTTCCAACCTCAGCAATCCTGTGGTTCTGTGATTTTATGTCCCTGTCCTTGATAGGTCAAACTTACCACACTTTTCATCATGGGAGTTCCTTTTTTTTTTTTTGCGTTTCACTGGAATCTTTCTGCATTCCAGACCGAAAATCTGGGAAATCGCTGGCAGAGAGCTCATCACAGGGATCTCCTCCATGTGGGTACCCTTGGAGCTGAGTTTGAGTGTTTCAGGGCAGTGGCAGACCCTACACAATTTTCCTGGTCCCCAGAAGAAGTTGTTCCATGCCTGTTTGGTTTGCAGTGGGACACCAGGAGGATGCTGCACTGTGTTGTTGCTGTCACGATGACAGAGAGAGAATGGAGTCAGTGCATGCAAAACATTGGGAAGAGAGGGCTAAAAGTGAGAAAAACAACAAAGTCATCCCTGAAAAAAACAAGACTGAAAGGAAGATGGATGGTATGAGCAGTGAGGACATGGAAAAATAAAAGAGGGAGCACCTCTGGGAAGAGCTTCTGTGAAACTGGCTTTTCCCCTCTGTTTGGGTAACAGGGGATTTGTGTGCCCTGCACTGGCTGCAGAAACCATTTCCCAGCTTTCACCGAACAACTGGCAGGATTTTTCCCTCCACCTCCAGCCCTCCAGTGCTCTGGAATCCTCTTTCCCATATCCAGGCAAGCCAGAGGCAGCCTTCTCACAGCCAAGCACTCCACAGTTCCTCTCCTCCATTCGGGATCTGCAGCACCCCAAAACCCCCGGGGGTCCTCAGCCCCACCAGCCCTGCTCACTGACACACCTCTGAGCAGCTCTGCTTTGCATTCCCACCTGGCTGCACATTCCGTGCTCCTCTCTTCTCCCTTTGCCATCCCAGAGCCTCTCCCAGGCTGGGTTACACCTCAGCTTCCTGTGATGGGTGTTGGGAGAAGGGCTGGGAAGCTGTTGGGCCTTCAGCACTTCCCAAAATCCCACTCCAGCCTGATGCTGGGAGCTGGTGCAGCTCCTTGCTGTGCAGCTCCTGAGGAATGGGCTCTGCCTGGAGAGGGATGGATTTGCTTTCTCTCTCAATTCCACTTGAGAATGGTGGGTCCTGTCCCTGCCATTCCCAGCTCTCTGGTGGCCAAAAGCACACAACAAACCACAATCCCACTCTTTTGGAATGAGAGCCAGAGCTCTGAAGACTTTCCAAAGGAGACTTACAAAATATCCGTGGTTCATGAGATGAATTGCCTTCTGCTTATTATTCAGCTCAGCTATGGTTAAACCAATTTAGGCTACACAACATAAGAGTTATTAAAAAAGATCTGTGCCTGTCAACTTTTCATTACATTACTGCTCGACATTCACCTTGTACAAAATAAAAAAAAAAAGAAAAAGGAGGGGAAAAAAAAAAAAACCCAACCAAAACAACGGAGGAGACTTTAAAATTAAACTATGTAAAGTGTAAACCAGGCACGGAAGAGGAAGAAATTAAAACTCTATCACTGGAACACAGCTTGCACCTTTCTCCTCTCCCAGCCCCAGGCAGCCCTGGGAGCCCAAGGGCATCCGACAGCAATCCAGGGAACCCGAGCCCTGCTCTGTTGGTGTGCTCGCCTCTCCCACAGATCTCACTGCTGAGCCACTTGGTGCCCTCCTGGAGGGGGTCACATCCTCAGGGAGAGGCTGGATGGGGCACAGCTGGTGCCCTCCACAGCCCCCTGCACCCACCTGCATCCCTGCCCCAGCAGGAGCTCCCCTCCTCCTCTCCTCACCCCCGGCAGCAGAGGAGGAGGAGGAGGAGGAGGAGGGAAGCGCTGCCCCTTCTGTGCCCCAAAGGGGTCGTTTTCCTTCCGAAGCGAGCGAGCACAACAGCCAAATTGCTGTTCTTTATGTCTCACCTTACGGTGGTTATTGTCTCGCAGAGCATCGCACTGAAGCTGCCCCTGTGCGGCTGCTGGGCAGGGCTGGCCCATCCCGCTCTGCCTTCCTGCTGGGATTGTCCATCCGCCTGCACAGACCACGGTCTGCAGCTTCCTCCCGAGGGCAGCTCCCACCTCTGCTCTCTCTGACCACGGACAGGACCCAGGGAACGGCTGGAGCTGTCTCAGGTGAGGGTCAGGTTGGATATCAGGGAAAGGTTCTTCCCCCAGGGGCACTGCCCAGGCTCCCCAGGGAATGGGCACGGCCCTGAGGCTGCCAGAGCTCCTGGAGTGTTTGGATAACACTCTCAGGGTGGGTGGGATTGTTGGGGTGTCTGTGCAGGGCCAGGGGTTGGACTGGATGATCCTTGGGGTCAGGAGGTTCCACGAGCCTGTGATCAGTCAGGCAAGGCCAGCCCAGGGCTCGGGGCAGGAGGAAGGGGAGCTCACACAGAGGTGCCTCTCATGCACTGGAGCTTAAGAGAAGGAAGACCTGGAGTGCATCCCCACCTCTTCCCAAGCCTGCCCGGTCTCTGCCGTCTCTCCTGCGGTCCCAGGAGCAGCAGCAGTGCCAACAATCCCATCTTCCCAGTCAGGAAGCAAAACAGAGGGTGGCAAATGGTTCTCCAGGAGAGAAGGACAAAGCCAGCCCAGCAGAGAGCCCCGAGCACTGCACTGCCCTTCCCTTCCCCTGGCCAGAAGCCACAGGGCCGTGCAAGAAAAGCTTTGCCCTGTTCTACTCCAGCGTTATTTATCTGCATTTGATGCCAGATGAAATCCAAGTTTAGCCCCTCTAAACGTCCTAGGTTTGCAGGAAAAGGGACTCGGTTTGCTCCCTGCCACCTCAGAAGGCAAATGAAGGAGGCGAGAGCTGCGTATTTTGGTTATTGGTTGTTCCACTCGAGCGAAACTCCACAATTGGGCGAGAGCAGGAGGCGCTGGCTCCGAGCAAACACACGGCTGTGAACACACCGACAGCATAATCCCCGCGGGGAATTACAGCCCTGCAGGGCAGGGGGGAAATCCAAACCTCCCGGTGATGAGAAAGGAGACAGAGCAGGGAAATAAAGACGGAGAACTGCAAGCTTTCCATCACATCAGATCGCTCAGCTGGGCAGAACAATTCCAAGCAGCCCAGCCAGCGAGTGTTTCACGGGGATTGTTTCACAAAGACCGAGACCAGTGGTTGCTTAAAACAACCCGACAAGGTTTTCAGGTGTTTGATAATGAAGCCACTTACCTGGTGGAGCCTTTCCCCCCCCACCCGAGCTGTGTGTTTTTTGTTAGCACTGCCTCTTACAGGTGCTTATGGGTTTAAGGAGAGATAAAGCAAAAATAAAGCCTTGGTTTGCAAGGAAATTGGCCATCAGAGGCTTGATCCTCCAGCCCTTCTGCCGACGACGAGCGGCTTTTCCCCTCTCTTGGCAGCTCCTGCCCGAGAAGCACCTTGCAGGTGGAAGGGGGTGGGGATGGGAGCCAGGATTGTGCTTTTCCCAGCCGGGGGATGGAGCAGGGGCTTCAGCCAGGGCCGGCCTGAAGGCAGCAAAACATCCCCTGGGTGAGGGGGTTTAGCAGTGTGTGCTGAATGTGCACCCCAGGCTGCATTCCGAGCACGCATCCAGGATTTTTGGGGATGAAGCAGCACCTACCTGCCCCTCTGCAGGGATCCTGTACCCTCAATTTGTGGGAGTGAAGCTCCATCAGAGCTCGGAGGCCTCTGGAGGGAGGGGTCAGGCAGGTGCCAGTGGGAATTATGCTGATATGAGCCAGATTCCAGGGGGATGTGGGCATTCCACGGCATCCCACGTGTGAAATACATCCCAAAAGACATTCACAGGAGCTCATCCCGGGCTTGGGGGTCCTGTGGGCCTGAGCCCCAAAGGGATGAAGGGTCAGCAGGAGTGTGAGGTGTCACAGGAGCACCAAAAATTTCTCGGGTGGGTTTTTGAGCTGCTTCCTCTGACCAGGATTTGGGTCTTTCGCCTGTTCCTGGGAGAGGGGAATTGCTGTTGTTTTGTTAATCAGGAAGGGTAAGAAAAGGTTTCTGTTTCTCCTCTGTAACAGGGAATGGGGGGTGACCCCATTCCCCTCTTCACTCCCCAGGAGAGGAGCAGATCCCTGCAGCAGGCTCTGCTCCCTGAGCACTCCCTGCTGCCAGCTCCCAAGGGGTGAAAATCTGGGACTGCACATCCCCATTCCCAATAACCTATTCCTTAGGGCCTATCCATAAACCAGAGGGACCATTTCAGCGGAGAATTAGCCCAGTGTTCGAGCAGAAACAGCAATTCCTCAAGCACCGAAAGCACCTAAAGACTTAAATGCTGCAAGCAATTGCCAGGAAGCACATTTAATTGGAATAATACTCCCACTGAGCAGATAACAGGATAAACTTCACAAAATAGGATCATGCATGAGCAAGATTTACAGCCAATATTTTGGTTGGGTGTTTTGTTGCATTTCTACACAGTCTGTGTGCTCACAAATGTTAATTTTCTCCTATTCTCTGTGCTCACAACTGTTGATTCCCTTCGGAAAGCAGATCCCAGAACCTTCCACAGCATCTGATTAGCAGGGAAAGGGCAGTTAATGTCTGTGGTTCCACTCCAAACTGGAAAAAAACCTGTCTCATTAATGGGAAGCCCACAGGGAAAGAGAAACTAAGATATTTATGGCCTGGAGAGTTCCTGCCTAAAGAACCAAGCCAAAGCTACATCCCAAAGGCACAGATCCACCAGGTTTTCCTCCAAAAAGCAGAACTGGCCTTTGTGAGGAGGGAACCAGCCAGAGGTAGGAACAAATTCTCTCAAGATTCATCAGATTGTTTTCTTTCAAAAGAACATTGGAAATCTGTACTTTAGAGCAAACCCAACATGATATCTGGAATACTGCTGAAACCTGCAGCACTTTTCCAGGAATTGTTTCACTTCCACACTTGAGGGTTTTGAATTTCAAAAAACTCCAGATCCAAAGGCAAAACCAAGAGGTTTCCTCAGTGACACAGTGAGTGTCCCTATGAAGGAAAGGAGAAACTTCCCCACCTGCAACTTCTCACTCGTATCCAGTTGCTCTTGTACTTCCCAGCTTTAGCTGCCTAACTTCAGCTTCCCACCTACATCATATAAACATTATATATCAAATGTCCCAGTGTCCCTCAGACCAGGGGACGGCTGCCATTCCCTGCTCACAGGCAGGAGAATAAAGGATAAATCCTCTGCCTCGTGGAGGTTCTGGAGCTCCCCATGTGCACAGCCAGTGCTTCAGTGCATCATTTATCTCAGCTTGCCACGGAACTGCTGCTCTTTGCAGTGCCAGAAAGCCACCTCAGCCCATCAACCCAAGCCCCTGGGAAGCTCCAGCTGCTTCCTGCTCCAAGGGCGCCGTGGGGGGGATCGCTTCTCAGCCCCACATAACGCCAGAAGTTTAGTGCTGAGGCTGAAAAGCCTTTCCAAGGCTCTCCCAGCAAGGAGCATGGATTCTGTAGAGGGACTGAATTCCGTGCAAGCACGGATCTAATTCCTAAGGAACTGGCTCTGAGCACCAAAAGCAACAGGTGTGGAGAAGAAACCGGGAAAATTGCTGTGTAGGAATTGCTGGAGAGTTAACCGGGTGGGAAGCATTTCCTGATCCTTTCATTCAAGGGGAACATTTGTGCACCTGAGTTCTGGCTGCCTTAATCCCTGGTTTGGTTTTCATCAGCCCTTGGGCGTTTTTCTGGCTTTAGTGTCAAAGTTTTTTGGCATGACCATAAATCCCAGGAATTGTGAGGAATCTGTATGTGCATGTACAGGAGCCACCTGGGAATGGTGGAAGGTGTCCCTGCCCATGGCAGGGGGTGGAATGGAGAAGATTTGAGACCCCTTCCAACCCAAATTCCATCCCATGATTCCGTGATCCCAAGACCATCAGAAGAGGGATGCAAAGAATCCCACTGAACCTGCCCCAGTGCAAACCACGGTAAAACCTTCCCCTGTCCCCCCTCCCCTGCTCAGAATCCAGCTGGATCCTCCAGTCTATATTTTCTCCTTCCTGTAACTCCAAGCACAAGGAGAAGGCTCCAGAAGCACTGGCTATATTTTATCTCCAATGACCAATAATAACCAAGGTCAAAATCAAGCAGCTGACCCAGATCCAACCTCCCTTGTATCTCCCTGCCTCATTGCCTCCCCATTTCTCTCTAATCTCAGCTGGAAATAGATCTTTTCCTGCCTTGGCCACAGCTGTTAATTTGTGTGTGTGTGTGTGTGTTGTTATTTATTATTTAGCACAGCAAAGCACCTCATGAAGCAGCTCTCATGAAAGGCACTACATAAAAGGAAGCTGCTTCTGAATATTTTAGGAACCTAACGTTCTGCTATTGATATTCTAATTCCATTTGTTTGAGAATCAAGTCAGGCCCCAACAGGTTATTCAACAAATTAATAAATGTTGCGGCTTTTGTCTTCCGGAGGGTTTGCAGCTCCTGGGATTTGCACTTTCATGTTTTTCCTCTGGTAAAGTCTGCTGCGTTTGTTTGTTCAAGAGAGGAGCCCTGATGTTCTCGTGTGATCCCCTGACTCCAACAGCTGGGGCTTGGAAAGCAAACAAACACTGCAGGATACTGAGGGAAATGGGAAAATCAGGGATCGGCCGCTCTGCACCTCCCTGTGGTCAATGGGATTTCCCGTCCTTCTTCTGACGTTCCTGGGATCACAGAATCACGGACTGGTTTGGGTTGGAAGGGATCTAAAACCTCCTCCAGTCCCACCCCCTGCCCTGGGCAGGGACACCTCCACTGTCCCAGGCTGCTCCAAGCCCTGCCCAACCTGGCCTTGGACACTTGGACACTTCCAGGGATCCAGGGGCAGCCACAGCTTCTCTGGGCACCCTGTGCCAGGGCCTCCCCCACCCTCACAGGGAGGAATTCCTTCCCAATATCCCATCTAACCCTGCCCTCTGGCAGTGGGAAGCCATTCCCCCTCATCCTGTCACGCTGTGGTCCTGTCACTCCACTCATATTCCTGCCATCCTGGCAGCTTGAGGCCTTGCAGGAGTTCCACATCCCTTGACTGTAGTGGCAGGGCATGAAAGAAGGACGAGGTTTCACCACAATCAAGAGAACAACAGAGGCCCCCAAAAGAGAAGCCGTTTATTCTGGATACACAATTTATAGAGTTTGCAAAGTGGGAGAGGGTTGGAAGATGAAATCCCACCTCTCAACCAGACTGGCTAAGTGACCAGTCCATCAGATTCCCTTCTCCAAGAAGGAATGGAAACAAAGCCGGTGTTTTTAGTACAATGTGTGAGAAAATCTGACTCGAGAATATGAACTTTTCAGAAGGCTTTCAGAAACAGGGCAACACTTGACATCTTAGGAGGAGCGTTAGAGCTGGACCCACCTGCCCCAGAGGTGGGATGTGGGAGCCAGGAGATTCCTGCCAGGTAGACAACACCCCTGGGACAGCCCGTGCCTGCTGTCCTTGGGCACAGGTTATTCCAGGGGAAAATAACCAGGATTAGGCTGCGGATTTGAACCTTGGCTGTGCTGCCTCAGCTCTCCCAGACAATCCTCCCAGGGTTTCCAAGCTCCTCACCTCCCAGGCCTCCTCCTTGGTGGGAGCTAATGGCCCAGGGCTCTCCACACTTGCTGTCCCCCATCCCAGCTGCTGGGACACTCTGTATTTTAGGAAGCAAGCTGGGAGCTGTCATCTCCATGAAAATGAGGTGCTGAAAAGGAAAAGGGGCCAGTTCTGTGCAGCGAGACCTCGGAAAAGCACCAGGACACACTGCTGAGCTCTCCAGCATTCCTGGTTCAACCAGAGGGATTTTTCCTAACAAAGGACATGAGATACTGTTTTCAATTAACAGGAGTTCCCCGGCCTCTTTGCGACCTGAAATTTCCCCTGAATCAAAATACAAAACCTATTTGTTTAACCTGGACATTTCAGCCTCCTCAGAAGAGAAATAAATGCTTCCTCCTCCTTAGTCTGAGCCTTATTCAGGCTTTCATCTTGTGCACAAAAAGGAGGGGAGGGAAAGTGGGAAAGGTTCTTCAGGGAATTAACAAA
The DNA here is from genome assembly GCA_013400775.1 of Chaetops frenatus. Classification (NCBI taxonomy): domain Eukaryota; kingdom Metazoa; phylum Chordata; class Aves; order Passeriformes; family Picathartidae; genus Chaetops; species Chaetops frenatus. Next base: position 1,043,961 of record VZTR01002665.1, read on the forward strand.
AAACCCTCCATAGTAAGTAAAAAATGTCTGTACATCTTGAACATCAGCGTGGAGCTCTGCAAAAAGCTGTGCCTTGTCTTTTCCCTAGCAAATAATTCATGGATACCCAACCCTTAACCGGCCCAGCCACAGCACCCATTCTAACAGGAATGTTAACCTGGAGAAAAGCAGGAATTAGATCCAGCAAATTGACTTTTCCCCAACAAAGACGAGGCCGTTTCAGTGGCAAATGGGCAGAAAAGCCCTACAGGAGGTGGCTGCAGTGCAGGTCTGCCCTTCCCACTGGAGAATCCGACACGTCGGTGGGAGTGGTGTCAGCTCCGGGGGTAACGCCAGGAATAATGTCCCTTTACAGGAGACAGCACCAGGAATAACATCCCCTCACAGGAGAGAACACCAGGAATAACGTCCCTTTACAGGAGAGAACACCAGGAATAACGTCCCTTTACAGGAGACAACACCAGGAATAATGTCCCTCACAGGGGAGAACACCAGGAATAACGTCCCTTTACAGGAGAGAACACCAGGAATAACGTCCCCTCACAGGAGAGAACAACAGGAATAACGTCCCCTCACAGGAGACAACACCAGGAATAACGTCCCTTTACAGGAGAGAACACCAGGAATAATGTCCCTTTACAGGAGAGAACACCAGGAATAACGTCCCCTCACAGGAGAGAACGCCAGGAATAATGTCCCTTTACAGGAGACAACACCAGGAATAATGTCCCTTTACAGGAGACAACACCAGGAATAATGTCCCTTTACAGGAGACAACACCAGGAATAATGTCCCTTTACAGGAGACAACACCAGGAATAATGTCCCTTTACAGGAGACAACACCAGGAATAATGTCCCTTTACAGGAGACAACACCAGGAATAATGTCCCTTTACAGGAGACAACACCAGGAATAATGTCCCTTTACAGGAGACAACACCAGGAATAATGTCCCTTTACAGGAGACAACACCAGGAATAATGTCCCTTTACAGGAGACAACACCAGGAATAATGTCCCTTTACAGGAGACAACACCAGGAATAATGTCCCTTTACAGGAGACAACACCAGGAATAATGTCCCTTTACAGGAGACAACACCAGGAATAATGTCCCTTTACAGGAGACAACACCAGGAATAATGTCCCTTTACAGGAGACAACACCAGGAATAATGTCCCTTTACAGGAGACAACACCAGGAATAATGTCCCTTTACAGGAGACAACACCAGGAATAATGTCCCTTTACAGGAGACAACACCAGGAATAATGTCCCTTCACAGGAGACAACACCAGGAATAATGTCCCTTTACAGGAGACAACACCAGGAATAATGTCCCTTTACAGGAGAGAACACCAGGAATAACGTCCCCTCAGCTGTGCATGAGGAGGCTGCAGCTCCACACAGGGACTCGGGGGCCAGCAGAAAGCACAAGTGTTAAAGTGGAGCTCTCAGCTCCTCAAATTACTGCCTTAATTTATGTGCGGTAAAGTGCAGCAGGCAACGTGTTCCACACTTTAGATTTTTAAAAGGATTTTTCCCACTCTGCCTCTTGTCCTCTCCTTTAACCTCCCAGTAAATTCCCATTGGCTGCTGCTGCCATGCAAGCCTGAAATTTTAATTCCCTCCTGCATTTCCACAGCCCCGTTTCTCCGTGGGTGCAGATATTGGGAAATTAGCGAGAAATGGGGGAAATCACATAGGAAAAATTTCACCTTGAGGGTTTTTATCTCCCCACCTATCACAGAAGTAATGGAGCAGACGACAGGAAGATTTTAATGCTGATTTAACATCTAGATATTTATGCTGCTGCATATATATTTATTTGTGTTTCTCCCCGAGCTCGGTATGTCCACAGGAGCCAGGAAATGGAGCTGATTAATAGAGCTCCTTCCTCCAAATGCACAAAGTAAATTCGGCCTAAATGATAATCAGTGAGTTTGATTTTATTCCTCCCTCCAGTATCAAGTCAGAGGGAGTGTTTTGGATAGAGGAATACTGATGGAGCCATCCTTCCACAGTCCATACTTCATATTGCAATTCCTTTCCATCACAAAGGCTGGAAGGCTGCTGGTAATGTTGGTCAGCAGGTTAAATATTTATAACCTCTATAAAAATATATGCTAATTTGAAAATAGTAAACTAACTTAGGATGTGGCTTGGGGCAAATTTAAACAAAGTCATCAAAGAAAGAGCTGTGTTTTATACTAAAGCCATAGGCAGAGCACAACAGGTATAACTCTGAATTTCTTTGTGTTAAGGACAAGCACTAAACCCAGGGCACTGTTTGCATACCAAGGGCTGCCTGGAGCAGGGGATGAATCCACCCCTGAGCCTGTGCTGCAGCCCTTTCCTAGAATTCCAGGGTGGTTTGGGGTGGAAAGACCTGAAACCTCCTCCAGTCCCACCCTCCTTCTGCCATGGGCAAGGACACCTCCCACTACCACAGGTTGCTCCAAGCTCTGTCCACCCTGGCCTTGGACACTTCCAGGGAACCAGGAATTCATTCCCAATATCCCATCCAACCCTGCTTTCAGTCAGTTTGAAGCCATTCCCCCTTGTGCTGTCACTCATTGACCCTTGTCAATATTCTGTCTCTGTCTTCCCTGTTGGCTCCTTCAGGCACTGGGAGGCCACACTGAGGTCACCCCAAAGCTTCTCCTCTCCAGGCTGAACAATCCCAACTCTCCCAGCCTTTCCTCCCAGCAGAGCTGCTCCATCCCTCTGCTCATCCTGGAGCCTCCTCTGGACTCTCAGTGGAAGAAGCACCAAGGGTCAAACACAGAGGGATTAAAACCCTCTGGGTCAAGCATGGAGGGATTAAACCCCTCTGAGTCAAAACCAAAAGATTAAACACAGAAAGATTAAACACCTTCCCCAGCCAACCACTGAGGGAAGCCCCAGCCACAAGCACATTAACTGCAAGGCCACCCCAGGATTTTATGGGACTTTGAGCCGATAAACAGAGATCCTCCCTCAAAACTCCAGGAGCTTTTGGCCGTGTGGGCAGTTTGGAGCACTGTGTGCAGTGCTGGGGATGTTTGTCCATCACTCTGCCCAGGAAACCCACACCCTCCAAAAGAGCTGGAGCTCTGGACTCCCTTTCCTTGATACTCAAGGCTGCCTGAGGGCAGAATATCCTCAACCCACGGGTGCTGCTCAGGATGAGAGGTTCCTGGATGCCTTTCCTCCCCCTGCTCCCACAGAAGCTGGCAGGCAGTCCCTGTGCCCTGCCACATTACCATAACACCAGTGACAATCTGAAATGTCCCTTGTACAGGCAGTGTTGTGTTTGCTTTGCTGCCTGCTGCTGTTGAGGTAACAGATGTTTTCATTGAGCTGTTCACAATAACCCCTGGGCCTTTCCCCTGAGTGGTTCCAGTTAATTTAAAATGCAGCTATGTGGATGAGGAGGTTGGATTTTGCCTTCCAATGCACATTAACTTGCATTTGTCAACATTTAATTTCGTCTGCCACTGCCTTGCCTGCTCACCTGCCTGTATAAAACCACTCTCAGCTTTTCACAGCCTGCAGTACACAACTAAATAAATTTCACTAAATAACTGTGGGCAACTACTGTTTTTTCCATCTTTCCCTCCCCTCTAATTCTGGATTATGTTTTTAAAAGCCTGGCCCAAGTTCTGAGATCCTCTCCTCCTCTACAGCCACACTGAAAATTGATTGTTCTTTTTTCTGTTTAACTCACGGCTGCTTCCTAACCTGTGCCAGTAATTCCTTTATTTAAGGCTGCCCTCTTGTTCCACTGCCTCCTCCTCTACTGGGATCTTATCTTTAGATCCCTCTGAAGTCTCTTCCCATGGATATTCCCTGCGTAGTGTTTTCAGCAAAATCTGTGAAGAGGCAATTAGCAGAGGCCTCTGCCTCCTGTCTATTCCCAGATTAAATTCTCTCACCAATTTCTACTTCCAGTCCCTTATACAATCACTTGGTAGGAGCTCTTTTTCCTCTTTATTCAGTGGGAAAGAAAGGATTTAGAGTGCAAAAGCAGCTCTGTACACAGCATTTCCTTTGCCCTCTCTTCTGAGGTTTCCAGATAACCCACAAAGGGAACAGCCACCATGTCCAGATCTGGCCCCTCAATTTGGGAAGGCCATCAAGGGTCTGGAACATGTCCAGGGAAGGGAATGGAGCTGGGGATGGGTCTGGAGCACCAGGAGTGGCTGTGGGAGCTGGGAAAGGGGCTCAGCCTGGAGAAAAGGAGGCTCAGGGGGGACCTTCTGGCTCTGCACAAGTCCCTGCCAGGAGGGGACAGTGAGGGTGGTCGGGCTCTGCTCCCAGGGAACAGGAACAGGACAAGGGGAAACGACCTCGAGCTGGGCCAGGGGGAGTCAGGTTGGACATCAGGAGGAATTTCTCCATGGAAAAGGTGGTCAGGCTTTGGAAGGGGCTGCCCAGGGAGGTGGTGGAGTCCCCATCCCTGCAAGTGTCCAAGGAATACCTGGACATGGCACTCAGAGCTCTGGGCTGGTGACAAGGTGGGGATCGGTCACAGGCTGGACTCGATGATCTTGGAGGTGTTTTCCAGCCTCAGTGATTCTGGGATTCTCTCATATCGGGATAATTGCTAGGAAAAGGCAGATCCCACATCTGATCCTCTCCCAGTTTCACAGAGATCGTGTCCAGCCCTGATGTTGGGGTTCTGAGGGCAAGCAGCTGCTTCACTCTGCCCTCTCTCTGTGCCAGACCCTGGAGGTGATTTCAGCTCCAGCATTCCCACCTCTGGATAGACACAGCACAGCAGCCAGGGATACACAGCTGGAAAGGTACAAATTGCAATTTACCCCCACAAAAGGGGAAGCAGGGGAGGCTGGGATAAGGCTTTTTGAGGAATGGGAATGGATCAGCTGGCTGGGCTCCACAGAGGGTGGGGCACAGCCAGGGCCTGGCTGGAGGCAAAGAAGGAATAGGATGTTTTCCTGCTGAACTCGGCCATCCTCCTCTCCCACCAGCTCTGCCCTACGCCAGACTGTTCAGGCACAAACCTCTGAGGATTTCCATGCACAAACCTTTGAGGGTTTTCTGTTCATTTTCAAATTGCATTTCCATATTTAAATTTGAAGAGGAAGAAAAGAAACCCCAAATCCAGTGCTTCCTAGAATCCACCTGGGAAACCTGATCTAAGAGCTTTGACCCCTGGGCACAACTGTGAATTCTGAGCAACCTTTTATTTCTCCTTAAAAATCAAATGGAAGCTCTGGGAGGAAATGTTCACTGCAAACCCCATATCCTTATCAGAAACTCTTTATAACAGACTCAGGATTTGCACTCCCTCTGGCCAGAGGAAAATGCTGCTCCAACCCCGCTCCTCCAAACCCCCAAGCTCTCTGTAAAATCCCTAACATGGAAATAGAGAAGAAACTTGATATTTTGGCAGTTGGAAAGTGTCTTCCTCCAGCCACAGGAAGGCATTTCCCTGTTGATCCTTGTGTTGTCAAAAAAGCAGCAACACCCCTTTGACATGTTTTGCTTTATCTCTGCAGAACCTCATGAATCTGCTTCCAAATCCTCCTTTCCAAAAGCCTGAGCACCAAGAAATTCTCATTTGAGTCTGGACAGTCAAGACCATTTCCATTCCTCAGCTCCATTCCCCTCCTCTCCCTCCTCCTTTTGTGAACTGGGGAGAACGAGCACAGGGAAAAATTGATGTTGATTATTCCTATTATTGGGGGCATAAGGACCCTGGGGATTATGACCTACATACATTTATTACCCATATCCAAACAGTTTCCATGCTGGATGCAGCAAGGAACAGAGACCAGGAGGGTCTGGAGGAGGGAAGAGGAAGGAAGCCATCATCCCCTTGCATCTCACACTCACGGACACCAAGCTGTGTCAGAAAAGAACCGAAGCAGAAATGCACCAAAGCGTCCCCAGGGGACCCTCAGCACGCTCCAGTTTCCCAGTTTTTGGAGGTCTGGCAAGATCTTCAGCCAGAAGTGTCCCAGAAGTTTTAGCAGACCTTGTCTGAGCCCTGTAAAATGATGCCGGTGGGAGAACGGAGTTTCCACGGGGAGGTTTAGCTGGCCATGGAAAAGAAGGCAAAGGAGGTGGAAGTGGGATGGAATCTGCCAGGCTCTGCCTGTCTGCCTCGAGGATCACAGCCTCATCCAGCTTTCCCAATGTCCCCCAGAGTTTCTGAAAGCTCCTTCATGGATTTAAGCTGTGAAGGTGTCTGTGGCCACAGAGGTGGATACAGGATATCCCCGTGCCCACCTCTGGGTGCGTGAAGGGAGCTTTGCCCTTGAGCTGGTTCAGAGCTGGGAAAACACAAATTTACCTTCTGCTCCCCCTTTCTTTTAGGATTTCAACCCTCACCATGGATCAGCTGCCTGCTCGAGCACAGACAAACTCCCAAACCCTGCTGAAATGCCTGCAATGCCAGCACAGAGTGACTGCTGCCCTCATTGGGAAGGACAAAGCCTTCTCAGCAGTGGATAAAAAAAAAAGCAGCTCACGCTGGGGTTTGCAGGGTAGGACACGGGCTCATTCCAATGCTAACCAGATTACTGAGCTTGCTAAAGGCTATCTCTGAAGGGATAGTTGGAATTAGTTGATAGTGATTTAATTTGTGTTGCAGATTGCTAATTAAGCCCGTGAAGAGGACAAAAAAAAAAAAAGTTAATCCATTTAGTTAAAGAGATTCAGTGAGAGATGTGGCAATACTGGAGTCATTCACAGCCAGGAATAAATGGAAATATTTGCTCCACCTCAGCTTTGAGCACTAAGAGTGCGTGGGCATGGAAAGCTGGCCACCCCCACAGAGCCCAGTTCCCCTGGGTTGCAGGATGTCATGGAGTCAGGGAAACATTAAGGTTGGAAAAGGCCTTTAAGATGAACTCAGAACCACCACTAAACCCTGTCCTCCAGTGCCACATCCACACATCCTCCACCATTTCCAGGGATGGTGGCTCCATCACTGCCCGCTTCCAAGGCTTGACAATGCTTTCCATGAAGAATTTTTCCCGAATATCCAAACTAAATCACCCCTGGCACGGCTTGAGGCCGTTTCCTCTTGTCCTGTCCCTTGTTCCCTGGGAGCAGAGCCTGGTCCTACCTGCTTCCACCCCAGTGGATCCATGTGGGGCTGTGGCCGCCAACTCCAAGGCTTGATCCAAGAGGAAAACCTCTCCAGGGAAGGAGGGGTAATTAAAAAGCACAAAAAGCACCCAGGGATGTCCTCTGGGAATGCTCCCAGAGGCAGCACAACCTCCACATTAATCCTATTTAATCCACCTTTCCCAGGATTCCCAGGGATTCCCAAACCACCACAGCCCATCTTGATTTTCAAAGCCAAGTGATAGGAAGTCAGCTCACACCTCAGTGAGTTGCTCCAACATTTAATTAACCTGTTAACCCTGAAATCACTCCAGGCACTGGAAGTCATTTCACAAAAAAAAAAAAAAAAAAAAAAAAAAAAAAACCCAGATATCTTCAAAGAGGAAATTTAAAAATTATTTTGGGAAGCAGAATTCAATTTACTCATTAAAAAAAAAAAACCAACCCCAAAACCAAAAACCAACCAAAAAACTCCACAAAAACACTGAGTGTTTTTCAAAGCTCTTTAAAAACATTTAAGGAACGATTAAATCAGAAAGTCGTCTTGATTTTTCTTATATCTGAAATTTTCAAGGAGAATGCTCCTTTTTTCTTCCACAATATGCACCAGATTTCCAGGGGAGCTGCTTCACAGCTGGCTGGATTTGTATCACGGCTTGGAGGAGCACCAGGGAAACTGAAGTTTGATGTCTGGCTGGCTGAAAGTTGGGAAGGGCTGTTTGAGGGTGACCCACTTGCTGCTGGCCAACTCCCCTGATCTGACTGAGCCCTGTCCCTTCTCCTCCTGCCCTGCCCAGGTTTTATCCTTTCATCCCTTTGGGTTTGAGCTGACTGGGGGCAAATCTCAGTCCAAGGAGGTCCCAGGGCTGAGCTGGGGCGTTGCACCAGTGGATCCCAGTTTCCACAGCTCACGGCAGCAAATGGAAACTGGATCCTGCTCCCATCAGTGCACCTTGGGGATGTCCATCCTCAGCTAATTATGAAATGGTTTGGGTGAGAAGGGACCTTAAATCTCATCCAGTGCCACCCCCTGCCATGGGCAGGGACATTTTCCACTTCCCAGGTTGCTCCAAGCCCTGTCCAACCTGGCCTTGGACATTTCCATGGATCCAGGGGAAGCCACAGCTTCTCTGGGCACCCTGGGCAGGGCCTCAGCACCCTCACAGGGAGCAATTCCACAGAATCACAGAACGTTCTGGTTTGGAAGGGACCCACAAGGTCATCGAGGCCAACTCTCAAGTGAACGTCCCAGCTGGGGACTGAAGCCACAGCCTTGGTGTTTCTGGCCACTGAGCTGATTCTCCCTCAGATCCAACCTAAATCCACCCTCCTTCACATTAAGGCCATTCCCCCTTGTCCTGTCACTCCAGGCCCTTAAGAAAAATCCCTCTCCTGCTCTCTCATGAGCCCTCCTTTAGGTACTGGAGGTTTCCCCAAAGCCTCCTCTACTCCAGGTTGAAGGAATCTCAAGACAAGAAGGGCTGGATTGCTCCTCGATGCTCCAAGTTTCCAGGAGACCACCTCAGCCACCTCCCCCTTCACCCACAGCAGGACCCAAAATCTCCTTCTGGAGAAGCTGCAGATTTCTGAGCAGTGGAAACCACCACCCCCAGCTACATCCCAGCTGAGGACAAAGACTACCAGGTTTATTATCCCCTCATTCCCAGCACCAGGCACACAGCTGGGAGCTCCTTGGGAATGCCTGATGTCACTTGTCACACAAACCCCAACAACCACCCCAAGAGCGGGCTCTGTCCCCTCCAGTAAGAACGGGGCAGCTGCAACGCCTGTCAGGGTGGAATAATTCAATTCCATCCTGCCCTCCAAGATGGAAAAAGCAGCAGAGGGTTTTAATGTAACAACTGTTACTAGGCCTCAGCCAGCGTGGCTCTCTGCCTTCCTCTGGCAGGGATTTTGGGAGCACAAACACATCTGGCTCAGCAGCTGAGCCTTCCAGAACACACTATCCCGATCCCCTGGTCTCAGCTCTGCAGCTGCACAAATCATCCAGGGGTACTCACATGGCACTGAAAGCACCAAAGGATCCCTTCAGAGCCCAGTGAATCCCCGCATTCCCAGATCCAGGAATGCTGAAAAGCTTCCCCTCCCTCCCTTTGCAAGGTGCTGGATCCTGCTCCTCGTAGCCTTGATACCAAGGCAAAGTAAGCTTAACGTGGGGAATGACAGGCACCTGAGGGTGTTTATTTGGGGATGAGCCCCTCAGACAGCCAAGGAAAAAAGGAAAAAAGGAAAAAAGGAAAAAAGGAAAAAAGGAAAAAAGGAAAAAAGGAAAGAGGGAGCCCCTCTTTGCCAAGGAAAGCATTCCTGGCTGGGGCAACTGCTCCGTCCTTCCCGGAGATCCACACATGGAGGGTCCGATGGAGGCATCCGGGTGAGCACAAACCAAAGGGAGCAAACAGCACTGGCCACGTGTCCTACACCCCACAGAGCTCCCTATGGAGAAGCCATCCCTAGAGCTGTCACACCAAGGAATTCCTTGCAAGTCCTGCCTGGATCCCCTGCCACTTTCAGCCACCCCCAGCAGTTCCCGCAGCCGGAGCAGCTCCACTCATTTGTTCACCCTGGGATGGGCTCAGCCTTCCAAGGGGAAAGGACTTCTGTGTTTCCACATCTCTTTGAAATCTTCTCCAGGGAAGCTGCAGCACCTTTGAAGCTGTTCTGAGTCCAGCAAGGTGCCAGGCTGTTCCTGAGTGATAGCACAGCAGCTCTGCTCCGGGAAGAGGGATGGGGAGCTTGAAAGCAGCTCCAAAGGAGTTAAAGCCCAGCACTTGCCTGTGGGAATCCAGCACCACACAAGGCCCCAGAGATACAAGGGGATTGTCTGGATAAAAGTTGATTAGTCCACATTACAGGGATTAGCATTCCCTTTGAACTTTTAACAAGTTTGTTATGTCTTTTACTTGCCTTTTTATGTAAAAAAAATAAATAAAAAGGTGGAGGGGTTTTTTAAGCCGATTTTTTTTTTTTTTTTTTTAAAGGAAATGATTAATTCTCCCTATTACCAACAGATAAAGCCCTGGCCACACTTGAAAGGGGGAGTCAATAACATGGGGATGTTGGAAGAACCACAAATCCTATTGGGCACGCTCTGGCTGGCTTTAGATGTTTCCTTTGTAGCAGGAGCAGGCTGGATTCCAGGGCAGCTCTGCAGCACACGCCCGGATGGAGGCCAGGGAGGGGCTGGAATGGCAGGGGCCAGCAGGGAGGACAGGAGGCCAATCCTGTTTGGATAACTCCTGGAAAGCCAAGGAAACACCAGCTGGAAGTGGTGCAAGCAAGGTCAGGGCAGAGTTGCTCCCTGGGGAGGGTCTGCCAGGACTTCAGCAAGGAAGAGGCAAAACAGGAATGAAATTCACACCTGGAACTGGACAGGATCAAGGGAGAACTGCAGGATGAAGAGGGAGAGGAGGGGGGAGTGTGAACATTACCCCGGGCCGACAGCAGCCAGGAAAATGATCCTTTATGGAGCTCTGGTGGGGGAAAATATCCCTGTTCCCCTCCTTGCTTCTCTGATCACTCCAGCCTGGGATTCACCCTTGTCCTGCCACTGTGTCCAGGATTTGCTGTGAGTGCAAATGCCTTGGGAAGGGTGGTAGGGAAGGAGAGTCCTTGAGGAGGGAGAGGAGGAGCAGGAGGAAACACAGGCCAATCTCCCACTGTCCCTCTCTGAGATTTATTAACAGGTTAATGAATTCCTCTGGGAAATGTGTTGTTCCCCTCTCCCCTCTCGATCACCTTGACCCCAGGACTGCCTGTCAGGAGACCCTCCCCTGCCTAGGGCTGAGCATCCCTTTTATCTGAACAGCTTTAACAACACATGGCTTGAATCCTGTTCCACTGGGTAGAAAATGCAGCTTTTTCCTTGCTCTGACACAGTGTTCACCAGGAGCTGGGCTGGAATCACAAACCCATCCCACCTGGGCCTTGAGCTCTGTGGGAACACAAGCCCTGAAAATCCTCCTGCAGCACCACACAGCCCCAGCAGGAATTCCTGCTTGTTATCCAGGACCAGGCTTGCCTCCTAACAGGATCACCAGGGATAGGAATGACCCAAACCTGTTCACCTGTGTGCCAAAGCCCCCCTCCTGCCCCTGCATTAATGATGTTTAGTGGCCAGGTTCTGACACAGCACTGCTGGGGGATGTTTTAACCAGCCCAGGAAACACAGGCAGCTGCAATAACCAACTGCTCGACAACACAGTTCAATTGACTGATGAGTAACACGCTGCCATTTTAGCTCCAGATAAGCAGGAGAGCCACGTTTTCCAGCTTTAAACACACTACCAGCACAAAGAAATCCATAGAATTTCAAATGCCAAACCCCTTTCAAACCGGCAGCCGATATTAGTTAGGAGAAAAAAAAAGGAATATCAGGCAGAAAAAGGCTCGGCTGCCTTGAAATCAGGACAATTAATAATACATGCAGCAACCCCTCAAACCACCTTTTTCTCCCCTCCTACTGCAGGCAGAGAAAATGAACTGAATTGGAAATTCTGTCAGGAAAAGTACATCCTCCAAAATGGAAAGACAAAGGCACAGTGAGAAAATGAGCTGTGTCAGGCTCCCTTACAACAGCAGCAGAACAAGGGGCACAGAATTCCCTTCAGGAGGCAAAGCAGCCTGGGGCTCACAGCACCTCAGCAAGGCCTTCAGGCTGAGCAGGAACAGCGCCAAGCTCCAGAGGCAGCCCCTGAAAGAATCTGGGTTAAAAACTGATAATCTTAATGTTCAGTTCAACAGGCAAAGTGAGGAAAAGCCCTCACCCCAGTCCAGCTGCAGAGCTGCCCCAGCCCTGGGGCCCAGCCCAGGAGGGATGTGGAGCTGCTGGAGAGAGCCCAGAGGAGGCAGCAGGATGAGCAGAGGGATGGAGCAGCTCTGCTGGGAGGAAAGGCTGGGAGAGTTGGGATTGTTCAGCCTGGAGAAGAGAAGCTTTGGGGGTGAGCCCATTGTGGCCTCCCAGTGCCTGAAGGAGCCAACAGGACACACAGAGAGAAAATGTGGACAAGGACCTGGAGTGACAGGATGAGGAGGAATGGCTTTAAGATGAAGGAAGATAGATTTAGATGGAATATTGGGAAGAAATCCTTCCCTGTGAGGGTGGTGAGGCCCTGGCACACGGTGCCCAGAGAAGCTGTGGCTGCTTCTGGATCCCTGGAAGTGTCCAAGGCCAGGTTGGACAGGGCTTGGAGCAGCCTGGGACAGTGGAAGGTGTCCCTGCCCATGACAGGGGTGGGACTGGGTGGGCTTTAAGGTCCATTCCCACCCAAACCATTCCACAATTCAATTCTTGCCCTCCCCTTTGTCCCTGTCTCCAGGGAACCCTGGAACACAGGATTCCCAGGACTGTGCCCAACTAGAGTGGCACCCACACCCCTGAAATCAACCAAGCAGAGCAGGTGCCCCTCACCTGCTCCTGAGCCCACATCCATCCTCCCCCTGCCTGAGGGAAAGCAGGAAAGCAGCTGCTCTGTTGATCCAGCTGGGTAAGGACTTTTCAAACCAGGCAAGTGACCCTTGTGCCCTCCCAGCCCCAGGAACTGTCCCAGGCAGCAGACAGGGAGTGCAGGACTCTTGGAGGTTCACATGTGCAGAGGAGCTTAAAATTATTAATCGTCTTCTTTTGCTGATTATTAAACGCTGGAACACAGGATGCAGCCACGCAGATCAAAGCCTCCTGCACATGCATAATCAGGGAGAATTGCTGCCCCAGAGCACGGAGATGTGACAGAAGAGAGAGCAGGGGATGTGACAGAAGAACAGAGGGCTGAAGGGAGCTGTCCCAGGTCAGGGGGAGCTGTGCTGGAGCTCTGCACTCAGCGTGTGCAGCCTTTCAGGGACCGGCTTTGTTCCTGTGATGATGTGGGAATGCCACAGCTCTTTGTTCTGGATCAGCACTGGCAGTCTCAGGAGTGACAGATCATCCCTTCATGACTGCAGGAGATGCAAAACTGCTCAGGATCCTGACTTAATTAGCGCTGTGTTCTACCCCACAAAGTGAACATCAAACGTCTGAAATGTAAGGGATGGCTGGGAAATAGCAGGAACTGCTGGAGAACAGAGCTCTGCTGAGCTCTTCCCTAATCCTGGCATCTACTGGAAGGCAGCACCAGCCTCGGGCTCATCAAGGGAAAGGTGGTTTTCAATTCACAGCCCTGACTTCCAGTCCTGGAGCCTCCTTTCGGTGCAGGCTCTCTGGAGGGACAAGCACCAGCTTCACTCTTTTAGACATTACAATAATCCAGAATGTTTTTGGTTTGCAGGTACTCTACAAACCTACAGACTAATTCCCCTGATTCTTTCTAATTCTGTTTCTTTTCAGTAGCAACAACAGTGCAGCAGGATTGCCAAGTTTTGGGATGTTAAAACTGCAGTCAGGTAAGGCAAGAAAATACCCTGCTTGTTTTCTCCCAGCTTTGTGAGCAGAAACTAATTCAGTGGAACATAAGATTGATGGAGGGGTTTGAATCTCAGGGGGGATTTAGCTTGGATATCAGGAAAAGGTTCTTCCCCCAGAGAGTGCTGGGGCACTGCCCAGGTTCTCCAGGTAAAGGGCACGGCCCCAAGGCTGCCAGAGCTCCAGGAGAGTTTGGACCATGCTCCCAGGCACTGGGTGGGAATCCTGGGGAGTCTGTGCAGAGTCAGGAGCTGAGTTGATGATCCCTTCCAACTCAGGATATTCCATGATTCTATGACTCATATGATACTTTCCACTACACCACTTTGCTCCAAGCCCCTTCCAACCTGGCCTTGGACACTTCACAGCTTCTCTGGGTACCCTGTGCCAGGGCCTCACCACCCTCACAGGGAGGAATTCCTTCCCCATATCCCATCTAACCCTGTCCTCTGTCTGATCCAAGCCATTCTTCCTTGTCCTGGCACTCCAGTCCCTCCCTGCCTTCCTTCTGGGCCCCTTCAGATGCTGCTCTGAGCCTTCCAAGCAGGGATTGGGGAGAGCAGAACAAAGCCCTGGAGGGGAATTGGAGCTTTGTAAACCAGAAGGGGAAAGAAAAGCCTATCAAACCCAGGCTTGTAAGATTAAATGAGGCAAAATATGCTGTGGGCCTTTGTTGTTTCAAAATCCCTTTCCCTCTGCTGTGTTGTTTCACCTAATGAAGAAACATGATTTCATTCCAAGCAGGCTGTTACTCCCCACCACTTATCTGGGCTCCCATGGGGCAGCCTGGATTCCAGGGATGCAGGGAAATCTGTGGCCCCTGCTCTGGTCTCTGGGAAAGGTCTGGCCAGGGGTGCTGGGCTGGAGAGGGAAAACTCAGTCCAGAGCAGGCAGTAAAGGAGCCCCTACTTTAGTCCTAGGCAACACCCAGGTATTGAGAACTAAGGGATAAGCTTGGAGGGACAGTGCTAAACAGCCTCCAGCAGGTCCCAGAGTATCCCACAACTCCTGAGCTCTGTCCCTGGGAAAGCCTCATTCATCCTTATTTCCCCCTGGACACCTGTGCAGTTGTTAAATCCTGCAGAGCTGTTCACAGTCATCATTCCTTGCAATCGTGGGATCTCCTGAGCTGGAAGGGACACACAGGGATCATCCAGTCCAGCTCCTGGCCCTGCCCTGGACATCCCAACAACCCCACCCTGTGCATCCCTGGGGGTGTTTTCCCAACGCTCCTGGAGCTCTGGCAGCCTCAGGGCTGTGCCCATTCCCTGGGGAGCCTGGGCAGTGCCCCAGCACCCTCTGGAAGGGAAGAGCCTTTCCCTGATATCCAACCTGACCCTCCCCTGACACAGCTCCAGCCATGCCCTGGGTTCTGTCCCTGGTCACAGAGAGCAAAGATTGGAGCTGCCCCTCAGGGGGAAATTGCTGACCCCGGAGAGGTCTCAGTGATGGGGTTTTGTGGTGTCTGTGCGAGGCCAGCGGTTGACCTTGCTGATCTTTGTGGCTCCCTCCCAGCTCAGGATATTCCATGATTCTGTGATTCCACCCTCAGCATGGCAATGTCCAATCTACCTTCCCAGCTCCCCTCCATGCCTGGGGCAGCTCTCACCCCACAGCCTGCCTGGGCAGGTGCCAAAAGCTGGAATGTGCTCCAGCTTCTCCCTAAAGCGATGCCCCCACAGCAAATCCAGCGTTTTCAGGGAGCCCAAGGTGCTGCTCCCACTGGACCTGCCCAGCCAAGCCCTTTGTGGGGGCTGCCACCATCCACACCCACCGGGAAACGCAGGGAAAATCCCCCTCCGTGCCAAACTCAGGCAAAACCACACCCTTCCACCGGGCAGCACGGCCTTTCCGAGCCGAGGAGGGCAGCCCAGCTGCACGAAATCCAGTGGATTCTTCTTGCTGCCTCCAAGAAGCCCTGGCTCATCCAGCAGTGGCCACAGGCTCATGCACAATGCACTTCCAGTCACTGGTGGAAATGATGGATCCCTGACACCGGAGCCGCTGGAGCGGAGCGCGGGCCACGGCAGATCACAGATGGAATTCCTTCCTTGTTCCACGGCTGCTGCTGGGTTGTGTTTCCCTCGCTCGAGGTTAAATCATTTCTGTTGGCAGCAATCACTGCACTCTGCATTACAGGCCGGCAAAATTAATGGGCCCCCTCCCCTGGGCAGGCAAACCCCACCCGCCTCTCCCGAGGGTCGGTTCCTCCATCCCTCCCTTCCTCCTCCAGTGGTTTCTACACCCTGCACCTCTCACTAATTTGGGAACGGCCTGGGAATCGAATAAGGTGTTTGGTCCATTAACTGCTGAGTAGGAAAGCCTGATAAGAGCGGGAATTGATCTCTCTCTATGGCAGCCCTTCCCAGCAGAAGGAACAGATTCCTGTCCTGGGAAGGGTGACAGGCTGTGGCTTTCCAACTGCACCGGGTTCCAGCGACCCAGCAGAGAGGAGGCAATTGCTGTCCTTGTCAGGCTTAGCTGCTGATGGAGGGATGGGACGTGCCCTGCTCTCAGCATCAGAGATAAATCCCAGCCTCACGTTCAATGGCTGTTGGTTGTTATTTGCTTTCAGGAGCTGTGCACCTCTCCCCGCTGCCTTTGATCTCGGAACAGGCTTTTATCTTCTCACTGAGGGCTTCAACCACTGCCTCTGTCTCCCCTCAGCTTCATTTACTGGCCCCAGCACAACACAGCACATCATCTGGGTGTTGTTCTCCCTCAAGGCTGGCTACCAATTCCTGGCATCCAACTCCAGGTCAGAAACAACCAGGACCATGAGGGGATATGGAAGTACATCAGCTCCAGTTGAGGGGTACCAGCCGTGAGAAGCATTTGGTGGAGCAGCCTGGATCAGCAGAAAAGCAAAACCAGGTGTGTATTCAGCTTAAACCTGAATCTAGGCTCAAATGCCCCTCCAGCTCCGTGGCAGAAATTTTTTCACTCCTACACGGCTCAAAGAAAAACTGGAGATATTTCTCTCCTCAGAGAGAAGACAAAGATCAGCGTATCAAAGCCTGGCTTAGGAGTTCCTGGACTAAGAGGGCAAGCACAGCGAGACCTTTGGCCCTGGGAGGAGGAGAGGAGGCTGCAGCAGCATCCACAACTCGATCAAAGCCACCCAGAGCCTGTTCCTGTGCAGCTGCATCATTCCCACCTCATTCACTCCCTGCTCCGCTCCAGCGGTGGCTGAAACGATCCGGGGCTGTTCCGAGGGTGAAGCTCTGCCCTCGGGCCATCCCTCCCTGCTCGGTTTATCTGTGGGGACTGAGCCAAGCGGCTCTTGGCCTGAAAACAGAGTCCTCTCCTCTTTGAACCCCGGGGTCAGCTTTGTTATCTCGGCAGGAGCAGCAGCTCCCAAAGCTCCCCACGCTCCCAGCCACTGGAGAGGGCAGGGAACAGACATAGAGCCCAGCTCTGGAAGAATTCCCTCCGGATGAAGCAGAAACAAGGAAGGACTCTCAGTTCTCTGGATTTCTGTTACTGGTAGGAAAGCTGGAGAACAGCCAGGGTGATGTTTCTTTTGATTACTTTTAATCAAACTGAGATATTACTTAGGAAAATCCTTTCCATGACCAGTTTCGAAACTGATTTGAAAGCATCATCCTTTCCACTGTGATCCTTAGCCATTTTTCCAAGATTTCCAACTCCCCAAGGCTGCCAGAGCTCGAGGAACATTTGGACAATGCTCTCAGGCACTGGGAGATGGTTGGGGTGTGTCCTGTGCAGGGCCAGGAGCTGGATTCCATGATGGGTCCCTTCCAGCCCAGCATATTCTGTGATTCAAAATGATGTCAATGGCAAAAATATTATTTAGATTGATCTGAAATCATTCCATGAGCTTTTTAATGGGGACAAATAACCAAAGATAGAAAAGATAGTAATTTTCAAGGCTCTGGTATGTGTGAGCTACAGCTGAAGTGAAGCTTCCTTCTCCCCAGTTTGGAAAGAGCTATGAAATGGTTCTCAGCAAAGTTGCTGCACCCAGCAGACCCTAAAGAGCTCTGCCCCAGCTCCCCCACCTGAGCCCACATGAAGGGATTGCATTTTGAGTCCCTGGCAGCTTTTGGGTGTCTGTCAACCCTGCAGGGTTGGGATGCTGTGAGCAGAGGGCCCTCCAAACCCTGAGGGGCTGGGGGAACATGGAGATGACCCAGGAATGTCACAGGAGGCTTGTGGGGAGCCCAGCTCTGCTTCAGCCCAGGCCCAGCCCCACCAGGGCTCCAGCAGCCGTGGAAGAGCCTTGGGACCAAGCCATCCCCACAGCCCATCCCCTGGGATGCAGCATGAACATGTTGGAGAGGGGAGCTCCTCCATCCCCCCTGAACCCAAACAAGCCCAATGGAGAAGATTTGGGAAACACATCCCCGTGACTTTCCCCTCTAACTCACCAACCCCTCCTTCCTCCAATTCCAACCCATTTGTTCCAATTTCTATGATGCAGGAGGTCGGAACTGGAAGATCTTTTAAGTTCCCTTCCAATCCAAACCATTCTATAATTTCTGGGAAATCAAGACCTTCATGAGCTCAAAAATGGCAAGGAACAGGCAGACAGCATCGAGTCAGACTTGAACAGAGCAAGGATAAACCCTGGTAGTTGGAGCAAATTCCTGCAAATTTCCAAGGACTGGGATGGGAAAGACAAACCTTCTGTGCAATGAGGGGAAAAACAGGAGTGAACCTTTCCCAGTGTCAAAGCAAGACAAAAATAAATACGGTGTCAAAGCCTAAAAGCAGCAGCACAATAAAGCCAGCAATAACTCCTGCTCAGTGACACCAGGCAGCCAAGCTCCGCTGGGATAAATGACAGAGAACTTCCTCTGATAAACTAATAAAAGAGATTTCTAGGAGTAATCATTGATTTGACAGGAAGTCAAACAAATCTATCCATCACTGCTGACATGTGTCTACAACCTTCCAAACAAAGCGGCGTCGGGAGGGAGAGCTGGAGCCAGCAGCCCACACTGCCCCCAGTGCCACATGAAGACAGCCAAAGGCTGGCCCCTGGACCCAGCACTCCCTGCCACTCGCTCCTGGCTCCTTTCTGATCCTTCTGGAGCCACTTCTGAAGCCTCCAAACATCAGACAAGGCCTGGTTCTCCTCCCACATCCTGCCCCTGCGTGAGGCGCTGTCTCCGTCTGGGCCGGAGATGGAGGAGAGCGAGGCCTGGAGCGGTTCCATCCCACACCTCTCCTGCTCTGTGGTGGCTGGTGATCTTCTCCAGACCCTCTGCTGGGGGGGGTCTGTCTGGTCAGGACTGAGCCAGGCTCTGATCTTCGAGGCTCTGTGCACTCCCAGCTCTGGCCACAGCCTGAATCCCAGCAGGACAGGCCTTGGCCCCCTCCTTTGGGTCTGGGAATGCCTCAGCCAGCAGCAAGCAGAGCAAACCATCGTGTCCCACTTAGAGTCACCCAGCTGGGCTCTCTGGGAGCGGAGCCACATGGAGCTCAGCGAGTCCCTGCAGCCCCAGCAGGGTCAGACATGGTCACCTTGCTCAGGCTCTGAGTCACTGGGGTGTGGCAGCAGCTCGAGGCACCCCAAAACCTGGCCCTTACCCAGGCCAGCTCTCCAAGGCTTCCACATGCACTGTCTGCAGGGGTGCTGGGCCCCTCCAGAAGGGCCTGTTTGACCAGGCACAGCACACACCTGGCCAGCACAGCACAGCAGGCAGATGATGGGGTTTTGGGATAGCCACAGGTTTTCCATTGCCCTCCTCTGAGCTCTTCCCCTCCTCTCTGGCCAGCAGAGCTTTAAGCAGGAGCACCCTGGCTGCTCATGTGCATGATGTCCCAAGTCTCCCTTGCCATTTGTCTTCTCCTGGAACATCCCAGGAGCCCTGTGGGATCACAGACTGCTTTGGAAGGGGAGGGACCTTAAAGTTCATCTCATTCCACCCCAGCCTTCCCCCAGACCAGGCTGTGGTCCAGCTCAGAGCTCCATCCAACCTGACCTTAGACACTTCCAGGGCTGGAGCATCGCTGTGTTGTCACTGTGCCAGAGTGCACAGAGAAGCCAAAGCCAGGTTTTCCCAGCAGGGCCTGGAAGCTGAGGCACAGCTCCCATCTGTGACCTGGGAGCAGAGGCAGCAGCAATATTGCAGGGACAGCACAGCCTGAGGTGATCAGAGCAGTTTGGTTCTCCCTCAACCTGAATTAGGATCCCTCCTGATGGGCTGGTGAACTGGGAACCCTAAATCCTCCCTAAAACAAAGTTAAGAGTCCTTTCCTCTTTCCACTCTGGCTTTCTGAGGTTCTTTAATCATGCCCAAATCAGCCCCTCCATGCTGCTCTCCCTGGGCTGTCCTGGGCATCTGTGCTGGCACAGGACACAGCAGGGCTGCAACACTCACTTCAATCAGCAGATCAAAAATAAGGGATAAAATCCTGCTTCCAGCTCCTCCCCCAGCTCTGTTGGAGCACACAGCACTAACAGGCTGCCATTAGCAGAGGAGGCTGGGTTGGTTTTTTAATTGTAGGTTTTATTTCTAATTTCAAAAGCAGCGTTTGAACCTGGAGTCCTCGAGGCTCAGATATTTATGACAGACTCAAACCCAACCCAGAGCACACACCTTTCTTCAAAACCACCCTGCTGGTAGACTCTTCTGCTTTCAAACATGGCAAATTTGGAACATTTATACACCGTTTCTCAAGAACGTGAGGTGTTTTGTAGCAAAGCATTAAGAGCTTGCACAAAACTCACAAGCCACCCTTTTAAAAGAAACAAATCAACCAAGCAAAACCCCCAAAGCAGCACAATTTTTGAGAGTGTTGCTCTGCCAAACCCCTTTTTATTTCTGTTTTCCTTTAAAACCAGACAAAACAGCTCATAATATTTTTATTTTGTTTTAATTGCTAGGAAGAAAAGGAACTGGAAGCTTCCTGGGAAGCTGTGCTGCTGAAGATAAAAGGCATTCTGAGGATTCCCACTGAGCTCTCCTGCATCGCTGGCACCAGGTGCCATTTCCATGCTGGGAACTCCCCCATCCTCAGCAAAGTTCCCTTCTCATGCTGGCAACAGGCTCAGCATGTCCTGGGCTCTGGGAATGGGGTTTATCCAGGCAGGTCACACTGGATTTCCAGTTCCTCTAGCTGGGAGATGTGGGAATGGTGCAGGTTTGGGCTCTGAGAGGAATAAAGGAAGGGCTGGAGACGCTGTGGAAGAGCAGCTTCCTCATGGAATTGGAGTCAGCAGAGGTTGTCCCATTTATAAGATCCACTTGTTTCTTGGCTCTCCCACCATTTCTTGTCCTCCTCCCACCCAAACCCAGCAGTGAGGAGACTTTCCTCCATGCCTCCCATCTTCATTAATCCAGCAACCTCGGGAAGCAGCTCTTGTGTCCTTCTCCATCCTCCAGTCACTCCTCCAGAGTGGCTTCCCTGGTTTCTCTGGCTCTTTCCCTGCTCCCTGCTTCCTGCACCCTTGGGAAAGCTGCAACCACCTCCACATCTCTGTGCTGGGACCACAACTGGTTCTGGGTTCAGAAACCTTAAAATTATTGCAATCCCTGCACGCTGGACTCATCAGTCCAAAGCACTGGGGAAATCTATGGGAAAGGGCTGCTCATACTCCCTGAACACAGTGGGGAACGGATAAAACATTCCTGCACCAAGAGAAAGGGATGATCCAAAGCCTCCTGTGCTCAGCACGGCCACCAGACACTAAGGAAGGAACTTCCCAGGAATGCTGCACCCCTGCCAAGGAGCAGGGATTGAAATCCCCAGCAAGCAGAGGAGTTGGAAACTCCAGCTGCTGCTGGAACAACAACTGATCCCTGAACTGCAGCGAAGATTTCCCAGCACCCTGGGGTGTTTTGGGGTCAATCCCTCTGACACAAGGGGACTGCCAAGTGCAATGGCAGCAGGTGACAGCAGGATAATATGGAAGAAGGAAATGCAAGGATTTGGGAGAGCAGCCCAGAAGACAGAGGAAAAGGCTGTTTGAGGGTTGGAACCTCCTGGAGACAGCAGCTCGTGGAAATGTGCATTAAGAGGGGACTTCCAGCAGCCACCTGGGAGCGGGGGTGGCAGGACCTGACACTTTGGATAAACACAGTTTGGAGATGGATGGGAATGTCCTCCTGCCTGGCTGGCAGGAAAAAGGGAAAAGGAAAAGTGCATATCCACATCCCAGCCCTGCTCAGGGGAAGAGGTGAGAGACAGAAGGCAATGAAGAGAGAATCTCCCCAAATTAGGTGCTAATTCCCTACAGCAGGCAGTCGGCACATTCCCAGCACACAGGAAAACCCTCCCCGGGATGGTTCTGTTCCTCTGAGCCACTGCAAGGCAGGAACTGGCTCCCAAAGGAAGCTGATGCTGCTGGCACAGGTGCCCAAGTGGCTGTGCCGTGTGAGGGAGGGGAGCAGGATCAGGTCCTAATTGGCACGGAGGGAAGGAAGGGGGGTGGGGGGGTTGTCGGAGGTCTGGGTTCCTCCTCCACTGTTCTGAAATCGAGAAATGCCAAATGTTGATATCCTCCATAAATATCTATTTTAAAACCATTGCTTCCCCCAGCGTTCCCACCACCTCCCCCACTACCACCCCCACCCATGGATGAGCACAAATCCTGGCTCAGCACAAAACCCAGCCTAGCTCAGGAACTGACCTTCTGCTTGGCTGGTTTTACCTCCTCTGTGCTCTCGTGTGCCTCCTCCCCGTGGAAGTGAGCAAGCACCCCGAGGAAGTGTTCTGAGGAGCCATCTGCAGGAAAGGGCAGCCAACCTCCCACTCCCAAAATCCTGACACTCACTGTGCATTCAGAAGCAAAAAACTGGTGTTGGAAAGGTCTCTACACACACTCACCAAACCCCAGAAAAGGCAGCTCCTAAATGCCAGGAATTACTATCAGTGCTCCTTTGGTTAACGTTAAAATTGGGATATTGGGTGGAGGAGGGGTCTGAGCATCTTGGTGTTGAATTTGCAACTCAGAACCACTTGTAGGATCTCTCTGCTGAGTAAAATCTCTCTCTCCACACCTGAGGAATAAGTGCCTCCAGCCCTGCCAAGGATTGGGAAAGGTTTAATGAAAACTCAGAATTCCTTTGCTAAGGAGCTACAGGAAGCCACCAGGAATGAGGAAAACTGTGGGACTCCCCCTCTTTCCAGCTGAATGGGAAACAGAAGGAAGGTCTCCAGAAGGAGTCCATACACACACAGAGTGATCCCAGAAGGGAGAGGGCTGTATCCCACCAAGATGTCTCCAGTGGGAGAGGGATCAAGGTGGAAAACCAGCAGAGAAATGAAAACAGTCCCCCAGGAAAGCAGAAATGAGGGGAAGGTATCAGGGTGAGAGTGTCCCAGCTGGAATCCTCACCCCATTCCTGCAGCATTCCTCCTCTTCTTTAGCAGGAGGGAGATGTTAATGAAACCAAGAGACTCCAAAGCTGTCTCCAAAGGCAATCCCTGCCAAGGAAAAGCTGCAGGAAGCAGAGAGGGAGCAAATGTGGCATTTCCCAGAGGAGCTCTGCAGAAAGCAGCAGCCAAGGAAAGGCTTTCAGTGCCTGGCAGGAGAGGATGAGGAGTCTCAGTGCCTCTCAACAGGAATTCTGGCCCCTCCCAGAATTACAGTTTGGGAGCCAAGGCTGAGTTTTGGATTTTGATTTCACTTTGGGGAGGTGTGGATTAGCTCTCTAAAACACCTGAGCTCTGAAACATTGGGACTAACGGCTCCTACAGAGGGAAACCAACAGAAATCGGCTGGGTTTTCACTCACCAATTCTCCCTCAAATCCTGAGCTTTGCAGAAGAGCTTCACCCTCCAGGGTGGCCGTGAGCTGCCACAGGGATCCAGTGGGAGTGCATCCCCAGGAGCAAAAGAGATTATTTCTCCAACTGGTCCATCTGAGCTGGCATCTGTGGTGCCTGCCAAGATTTCCAGCTGGAAACATCATGCTCTCAAGGTAATTTGGGACATCTGGTTACTTGTCACCACCATCAGAGGTGTTCCCATCCTCGTGATCTTTTCCCTGAATTGTTTTTTTCTTTTTTTGTAAAGGCTTCATTTGCCTTGGTTCAATAAAGCCACACATTTAAGTGGAGTAATTTAGATATTGATTCTGGTAACATTTAATCGGGATGATTTTGGCAGAGAGAATATTTTGGCCGGAAGGAAATGCTTTACTTACAGAACAAACTTCAGGCAGTCAAAAAGAAACATTCTGCAGACCTCCACCGGGCTGTACCTGAATATCCCTCGCCAAAACACGCTCAGATCTGTGTGTGATGCAGCGATTTACAGCAACCAAGCTGCTCAGTCCCACCCTCTCGCCGTGACAAATGGGAGCAGAACCATCTCCTGGCTCAGGGAATTCCTTCACAACCTCAGCTCGTCCCTCACAGCCTCGACCCCACCTGTGCCTCCTCACCAGGGTGTCGCTGCGGGACGAACGTGGCTCATCGAGATGCGGTGCTGCCCTTCTCCAGAAGTCCTGTCACTCCCTGAAACCTCACCTCCTCGGAATCCAGAGGGTCCCCAAATTCCTCCCCCACCCTCTCGGTTCTCCCACCTTTCCCTCTCCCCGGGACTGTGTCTCCCTGAGAAGCCCTTGGGCAGGAGCATCCTTTGTGGAGCCGTGGCTGCAGCAGGGAGCCGAGAGAAGCTATTTTCCGATAGCAAAGATAGCTTATCTCCCTCGGCAGATTTCAAGGCAGCTTTAAAACTCCCAACAAAACGCTGGATTTCCCCCATTGCAGCCCTGATGGCGGAGGAGAGATAAGAGACATCAGTGCTATTAACCTGAAAATGGGGCGCAATTGGGGAGATAGAACCCAAAGCCCATTTAAAATTCTCTTTTTCTCCCCCCCC
>VZTR01002665.1:1070657-1084154 GCA_013400775.1 Chaetops frenatus
TTTTTTTCCCCCAAGAACTGCTGAAATCCAGCCAGACTGTACGATTGGATTATCCTCATCCAAGGATACAGACATCTATCATTTGCTGACTCCTAAAGGCAGGCAAGTTATGCAGAGCTCTGTGCAGAGCTCCTTGAGTCACTCAGGGGCGTGAATGGGGAGTGACAATGACAGAGATAAATTTGGGGCTCTTTCCAGATGCTGCTTGTGAATGGACATTCCCAGCACTGTGCAGCTCCCTGGCTCTCTCCCAGCAATTCCTCCAAGGTTTGGGGTAATACAGGTGCACAAATCCTGTAGGGGGTCACAATCCTGGGAAGGTTTGGGTTGGAAGGGACCTTAAAGCCCACCCAGTGCCACCCCCTGCCATGGGCAGGGACACCTTCCACTGTCCCAGGTTGCTCCAAGCCCTGTCCAACCTGGCCTTGGACACTTCCAGGGCTCCAGGGGCAGCCACAGCTTCTCTGGGCACCCTGTGCCAGGGCCTCACCACCCTCACAAGGAACAATTCCTTCCCAATATCCCACCTAACTCTGCTTTCAGTCAGTTTGAAGCCATTCCCCCTTGTTCTGGCACTCCAGAACCTTTTCCACATTCTCTCTCCAATTTCCCTGTTGGCTCCTTCAGGCACTGGGAGGCCACAATGGGCTCACCCCCAAAGCTTCTCTTCTCCAGGCTGAGCAATCCCAACTCTCCCAGCCTTTCCTCCCAGCAGAGCTGCTCCATCCCTCTGCTCATCCCGGTGCCTCCTCTGGACTCTCTCCAGCAGCTGAGTTGTACTTTGAGAACAGCTTTCTCCTCTGCCAATCCTCCTACTCATTTCTGTCATTTCCCTGTTTTCCTCTGTTTCCAGCCACCCATTTTGACCCTCACTGGCTTCTCCTCCCCATCTCTCTGCGAGATTTTTTGGGCAATAAATATTTCTGGCTGCTCCTTCTCCTTCCTGGTCCCCAAAACACCGAAGAGCTGTGGCTGTCAGCTGAGCAGCATCTCCCAGCCCCCTGCCAGGCCTGACACAGCCTGTTCCCACTGACAGGGAGCGTCTGGCAGCTCCCTGGGAACCACCTGCCTGTGCAAACATCCCAGCAAACCAAAGCATTCCCTGCTCCCTGCACAATCCAACGTGCACCGGAGAGGGCCACCAGCTGGAATCACTGGGAGCACAGAAATGAGGGTTTCTGGGATTCGCAAATCCCAGCCTGGTCCCAGGTCAGTGGGACAGCACTGTCCTTCCCAGCAGGAGTCCCTTCTCTTGCAGCTCTCAATCCTACAGCTCAGCCAGCACCAGGACCATCCCACCCTGACCAGGATGGAGCTGCTGCTTTGGGATAGGTCTGGATGGTGCAGTGGCCTCCCACAGCATTTCCTGCTTTCCCAGACAAGCTAAGGGACCACCTGGAGACAACTCCTCGCCCTGGGAGGGGATGAGGAGCCTTTGTGTGCCAGCTTGGGCTTCGTGTCCTGGCTGCCAAGGAGAGAAAGCACCTGGGACATGGAGCACAGCAGCTGGATAAGGTTTGGAGGGGATTGCTCAGGAAGCCACAGGATCTGCTTTGGAACAAACCCCTTGGGGAGATTTGACAGGAGCAGCCCCCTCTTTCCAGCAGTGCCCTGGGGGCCTGTGGAAAATCCCATCCCTGCAGCAGCTCCAAGGTTGAATCCAGTGCCTGCTGCTTGTTTGGCTCCAGCACCTGGGTGGCCATGGCAGCAGCAGGATCCATCTGTCCCTCTCCAGAGGGAAATCTGAAGGTGCAGAGGCTTCTTTCCCAAGGAACACCATGCCAAAGACAATATCTCAGTTTCCCTGAGGTGAGGGAGGAACCCTTGTGCCAGGCTGAAGGAGATGGAATAGCAACATCTGGTAAATCACAGCGAGGAAGAGATTTTTTGTTAACTCCTGAAATGCTATTTGGAGTCGACCCTCGCTGGGGTTCTCCTGCCACAACACCCACCCCAAATTACTCGTGGAATTTGGCACGGGCAGGTGCTACACCAGCATCTCCCATGGGCCACCTTCATAGAGACGGGGCCAGATCCTGCTGTTCTCTGCTGTCACTCCTTCCAGCTCCTCTGGCACAGGCCACTTGTGCTGGGTTTCACTAATCCTAGGCCTGGACTTGAGCAAGGACTAAATACAGCAACGCCCGGTCCAGCGTTTTGCCTCATAATCCACCCACCACCCCGGTGGAAAAGAGAGCAATGAATCAGCCAACCCCCACGTGTTTGTCAGGTCTTCCCTGTCACTTCCCTCTTGACATTTCCATAATCCTGCTGTGCCTGCAATTAAGAACTCCAACAAAACGCCCGCTGCTCTCCTCCTCCTCCTCCTCCTCCTCCTCTGCAGCACGGAGTAACAAAGCTGCACAGGCACCAGCTCCTGCTGAAACCAAACCAGCAAAACGAGCTGAGCCCTCCTGCCTCCCAGCCACCACCCGGGGCTGCCCTCACAGGCTGGGTCTGCCATTCCTGGAGCAAGCCAGGGCCCAGCAGAAAGCCTCAGCTGCCTGCAGAGACCTCACACCTCGAGCTCAGGGACAAAAAAAAAGGCTGCTCCAGTTTATTCAGTGCCTGTTTCTTTGCCTCGTGGGTCAAACACAGGGATGGGAGGGGTGAAGAGCAGTCTCCTGATTTTCACCCCAAGGTAAGGTCTACCCGTGGCTTCTGCATAAAGAGATGTCCTCCAGCCCAACACATTCCTCGTGGAAGGGGTTGTCAGGCACTGGAAGGGGCTGGTGGAGTCCCCATCCCTGCAGGTGTCCAAGGAAGGGCTCTGGGCTGGGGACAAGCTGGGGATGGGGCACAGGTTGGACTCAGACTTGGGAGACTTTCCCAACCTCAGCCAGCCTGGGATCCCACAGCCCGGGTCAAATCTACTTGGCACACTTGGGGAGGGTCTCCCTTCCCCCTGGAGCAGCTTGGGAAGGGCTTCTGGAGCCAACAGGATGTCCAACATCCTGGCACTAAAATGTTCAAGCCCAGGCACACCCAAATGTTCAACACCACCCATGGCATAACTGGTCCTGCACGTGAACCAGGTCTCATCGTTCCCCTCCCCAAACCACCTCACTCGCCCTTCTAAGCGACCTAAACACCACTCCAGGAGCCCTGACTGCCCCTCCTCACCTGGTTTCCTGCAGCAACGATTATTTCTGCCTGTTTGCCATCCTTGAATTCTTCAAATCCCCGCCCTGGTTCTGACTGCCCACTGTAATTGTGTCACATGCACATCTCGCCAGCTTCATTCCACACTGATAAACGTCTTAACTTCAGATAATGAGGGGGGAGAGCCAGGACCAATAACTGCTCATTATTTCCCCATTATTTTTGCTTTGGTGCTGTGTAAATTAGCCAAGGAGCTCTGCAGTCCTCTATTTTGACAATTCAATGGCAGCAGCCATTTCAGCAGTTGCTTTAACAATTCTAATTTGCCAGGGTTATTTCCAAGAAATTCTGCCACCAGCAATTTGTCTATTTGCTCACCCCCCCTTGGGCATTCCTTCTGCAAGATTCTGCCTGCACATCCTGCTACAGAGGCTCCACACTTTGCCAGTTTCCATCCTGTGATCCTCATTCTGCAGAGCACAAAGGAACCATGATTAAAGAAAAATCCAAAAAATTACAACTGCAAACTAAAAAGACCAAGCGAAATCTTTTGAATGGGTCCTTTTTGCAGAGGATTAAAGGAGAAAAAGGAGTCCCGTGTCTCACTCAATTATTTCTTATCTGTTTCGGGGCTGCAATATGGGTTTGGATAATTTTGCCAGAGCGGGATGAGTGCATCCATTATTTATGTATTTCTCAGTTTTGGAGAGTTACCTGATGGCCATTCTGCTTTGTGGAGCTGCCAATCAGCTGAGCTCGACAACAGCAGAGAATCATGGAATATCCTCAGTGGGAAGGACACAGAGGGATTGTGCAGTGTCACTCCTGGCCCTGCACAGACACCCCAACAATCCCACCCTTTGCATCCCTGAGAGCATTGTCCAAACACTCCAGGAGCTCTGGCAGCCTCAGGGCTGTGCCCATTCCCTGGGGAGCCTGGGCAGTGCCCCAGCACCCTCTGGGGTAAGAACCTTTCCCTGATATCCAACCTGACCCTCACCTGAGACAGCTCCAGCCATGTCCTGGGGTCCTGGGATCAAGCCCCCCCACACTGGGAACAGCAGCTGTGGTACAGCCTTCACACAGATGAAGAATTCCAGACATGGACCATCCTTAGGAGCTGCTGGAAGACTCACACAGCAAAAAGGTTCTGCTGGAAAAGCCTCAGGGCCAACACTGGGGTTGAACTGAACACTCTCCGATGCAAGAACAAAACAAAAATGGAAACAAAAATAATACAAAGGAAAGGACATTTCACAGCTTGGAAAGCCAGAGCCCTCTGTAAGTCTGTGTTTATGGCTGCCATAGGGAACTGGAGCACCTCCCCTATAGAGACAGGCTGGGAGAGCTGGAGCTCCTCAGCCTGGAGAAGGGAAGGTTGTGTGGAGACCTCAGAGCCACTTCCAGTGTGTGCAGGAGCTACAGGGAAGCTGGGCAGGGACTTTCCATGAGGAACCAGAGTGCCAGGACAACGGGGAATCAAACTGAAAGAGAGGAAATTTAGCTTAGATGTTGGGAAGAAATCCCTGGCTCTGAGGGTGGTGAGGCCCTGGCACAGGGTGCCCAGAGAAGCTGTGGCTGCCCCTGGATCCATGGAAGTGTCCAAGGCCAGGCTGGACAGGGCTTGGAACAACCTGGGATAGCTGAAGGTGTCCCTGCCCAAGGCAGCAGCTGGAATAGGATAAGCTTTAAGGTCCCTTCCAAACCAAACCATTCCCTGATTCTACATTTTCCATCAGGAACAATCAGTGCTATTGCAAAGGGTGGCAGGAGGAAGATCTCAGGATATTAAACATTAATTAATGAGTTGTGCTATCAGACTGCTCAGACACAGGCCAGCACCCCCAGGTGCATCCCAAACCTCTCCATCCTGGAGCTAAGGGGATCAATGGCTCTGCTGCACTCTGGCCACCACCCTGCTGGAATCAGGGATGTCAAACAGCTCCCAGTGCACAGACACAGCCACGGATTTCCAAACCCACTCACAACCAAACCAGGGACAGGTTCAGGATCTTGTCATTCCCCTCAGCAGGAGGGGGAAAAAAATATCTAAAAAAGGAGTGTTGTCGCCCAGGCATTTTGAGCCAAGAGGTCACAAAGTCAATCACTCTGCCCTACCCAGGAGCTGCTGGATGAGGAGTCCATCAGCCAAACAATAATTTTTTTTTCCTTGATTGATTTGCACATTGTGAAAGTTGGGAGTGAGAAGAAGAGAGCAAAGGCAAAGCTATTCTGCCTTGACTACAATATCTCCTTCCACAAAATTGAAAAAGTCTTTTTGGAGCGCTTCTGAACGACTCAAAAATCAAGTTAAGGAAAGGTCTGAAATGAAAAGTCAGCTCAACAGAAAAGAAGCAAAAAGAGTTTGCAGAAATGTCAGCAGAAAGTACTTGTCTTTTTCTCCCCGGGGGTTTTTGTTCTAAAACAATCTGGTCAAATCACTCCAGAGTCACGATTAGCATCAGTGTTAGCAAATCTTCATTCTCTGCAAAAACAAATCAAATGCATGAAAATGCCTGCGAGCACAGTCCTTGTGGGATAAAGCAGGGCCCAGCTCTGGACTGGGAGGAAATTTAGATTGGAAATTAGGAAGGAATTCCTTACCCAAAGGGTGTGGAGGCCCTGGCACAGGTTGCCCAGGGAAGCTGTGGCTGCCCCTGGATCCATGGAAGTGCCCAAGGCCAGGTTGGATGGGGCTTGGAGCACCCTGGGACAGTGGAAGGTGTCCCTGCCCATGGCAGGGGGTGGCACTGGATGGATTTAAGATCCCTTCCAACTCAAATCATTCCACAATTCCAAGTTTCCTTCAACACCTCAAATGCAGGTGCTGTGGCTTTGCTGGGTCCCCTCGCTGGGCTGGCTGAGCAGAGCATGGGGAAGGAAAACCAGGAATGAGGGATTCACAGGACTCTCCCTGCCACTCTTCAGTGCTCCACCCACCCTGTGGCACAGCAGGAGCTCTGGGGCAGCACTGCCCTCCGTCCCCAATGGGATTTTGGCATGGCAGTCCATGAATCCCTAATTCCTGAGCTCCTGGTTTGCACATTTCACTGCTGTGTAGCTGTGGTGTGAGCTCCTGCCAGAACCACTGCTGGCATCCCCAGCAGCCTGTGCTGGAGGGACACTGCTGTCTCTGGTGGCACATGAGCCAGCAGCAGAGTCATGTCTTGGGTACACCCCTTCTGGGAGACCATCAGCAGTGATTAATGTAATTAAACCCTGCCACTGACCTGAGCACTTCAGCTTTGCATCACTTCTGGGCTTCAAGGGCTCCTCTGACAACAAGGGAACAAACAACAGGACAAGAGGAAATGGCCCCAAGGTGCACCAGGGGAGGTTCAGGTTGGATAGTGGGGACAATCTCTTCACTGAAGGGCTGTCCAGCCCTGGCACAGCTGTCCAGGGCAGTGCTGGAGTCCCCATCCCTGGAGGGATTTCACAGACATTTGGGTGTGGCATTTGGGGACATGGCTTAGTGGTGGCCTTAGCAGTGCTGGGTCGATGATCTTGAAGGTCTTTTCCAACCTAAATGATTTTAGGATTTCCTAAGGTGATAGAGATCCCCAGAGGTGCAACCCCAGTGTCCTCCCAGCTGGTGCCTCCTTACCCTGTACCAGTCTGGCCATTTCAGCTGGGTCTCACAGGGCCTCTTGCAGGAGGCAGCAGCTCTCCCAGTCCATTTTTCCTTCTCATTTCTTGATGGCAACCTTCTGCCATTGGGATGGGGCAGATGACATCATTCCCTGCACTGGATGCCACCAGATGGAGCTCATTCCATCCTGAGACAATCCCAAAAATTCAAGCAACACCTAAGCAACCCTAAGGAAGCTCCCTCAGGTCAGGACAGAGACACAAACAGCAGAGCTGCTACTTCCAGAGAATTCTTGGAACACTTAACTCCAACAACCATCCAAAATCCATCTGCACACTGGAGCTCCTCACATGCCGTGCAGCTCTCCCAAGAATCATGGAATGGCCTGGGTTGGAAGGGACCTTAAAGATCATCCAATTCCAACTCCTGCCATGGGCAGGGACACCTTCCACTGTCCCAGGGGACTCCAAGCCCCATCCAGTCTGACCTTGGACACTCCCAGGGATCCAGGGGCAGCCACAGCTTCTCTGGGCACCCTCTGCCAGGGCCTCACCACCCTCACAGGGAACAATTCCTTCCCAATATCCCATCTAACTCTGCTTTCAGTCAGTTTGAAGCCATTCCCCCTTGTTCTGCCGCTCCAGAACCTTTTCCACATTCTCTCTCCATGTTTCTTGTTGGCTCCTTCAGGCACTGGGAGGCCACAATGAGCTCACCCCCAAAAGCTTCTCTTCTCCAGGCTGAACAATCCCAACTCTCCCAGCCTTTCCTCCCAGCAGAGCTGCTCCATCCCTCTGCTCATCCTGCTGCCTCCTCTGGACTCTCTCCAGCAGCTCCAGGTCCCTCCTGGGCTGGGCCCCAGGGCTGGGGCAGCTCTGCAGGTGGGGTCTCACCTGAGTGGGGCAGAGGGGCAGAATCCCAATCCCTTTCCTGCTGCCCACGCTGGGGGATCAGCCCAGCACAGGGGTGGGTTGGAGGTGGCTCTGGGAGTGACAGCCCTGAGCAGTTCCAGGGCTCCAGAGAGCAGCACACAAGGAGTGCACAGAAATGATCAAAGTGACACTTGCAGGTAAATACTGGGGTCATCCCACCCAGGGCATGGACAGGACCAGTGGCCAGAGCCAGGAGGTGTGGGAAGAGATGCCTCTCTCAGCCTGGAAGTTCATGGACTGGGCACTCAAACCCCCGCAGCTCTGAGGGCTGTATTCCTGCCTGGAATAATAATAACTCCCGGGAGCGGCTGCTGCCTTTGCTTCCTGCTATCGTGGAGGAACAGCTCCGGCTATCACAGCGAAGCACAGAGGGAACAGGAGGAGGACAGAAAAAACACACCCCCAAAAGCACAAAAAAGCCGGAATCTGCTCAATTCAGGTCTCGGAGAACCCAACCCAACCAATCACTGCACACAAATGTGATTACCGGGGTCTGTCTGGCACTGCGTGATGCAGAAAGGCTTTTCTACCCCTCCTTTCTCTCCAAGGATCCGGATTCCTCTTGAGGAGGAGAGAAGGGCGGGGGAAGCGCAGAGTGTCCCCACATCGCGGCTGCGAGGCGACAATCGGCACTGGCCGCTGGCAGTTCTGTGTTTTAGCAGCAGCTGCTTCTGTCGGGAGCTCCGCTGTGCGCAGCAATCAGCGGGAGCTGCCGCAGCATCCCCGGCTGCCGCAGGGAAAGACAGGTTTCTGCTGCCACCTGCAGCCCGCAGCCCCCGGACACGGCTCCCTGCCCGAGCCCGGGTCGAACTGGTGAGCCACAATCCGAATCAGAATCACCGCGTTGGAAGAGACCTCCAAGATCATCGGGTCCAGCCCCATACCCTGACACCTCAACTCAACCCTGGCACCGAGTGCCACATCCTGTCTTGTCTCAAACACAGCCAGAGATGGTGAATCCACCACCCCCTCCCCAGGCAGAACATTCCAACACTTTATCACCCTCGCTGTGAAGAACTTTTTCCTGATATCCAGCCTGTATTTCCCTTGGTGCAGCTCATGGCTGTGTCCTCTCCTTCTGCCAGTTGCTGCCTGGAGAAAGAGACCAACCCCCAGCTGACCACAGCCACCTTTCAGGGAGTTGAAGAGAGTGATAAGGTCACCTCTGAGTCTTCTTTTCATGCCACGGGCTGGGCTAAGGAGGGGCCAGCCCTGAGAAAGAGGTGCCTGTCGAGGTTTCCAGGAAGGCAGGATCCTGCTGCTCTCACAGCCTGTGCCATCCTCGGGTGCAAAATGGTGTCGAGGGTTTCCCTGCTCTGTGTGACCCTCCAAGCTGACAGAAAGTCCAGCAGATACCTGGTTTAGAAGGAGGTGGTAAAAATCTCTGGAGGGAACAACGGAGGTAGGGATGGCACGTCTGGATATTGGGTTTATTCTGATACCACCCTAAAATAACCCCCAGAGAGCTTTCCCAGAGAAGCTGTGGCTGCCCCTGGAGCCCTGGAAGTGTCCAAGGCCAGGCTGGACAGGGCTTGGAGCAGCCTGGGACAGTGGGAGGTGTCCCTGCCCATGGAATGAGGTGGGCTTTGAGGTCTTTTCCAGCCCAAACCATTCCATGATTCTGTGATCTCAATGAAAGCCTCTGTGTGCAAATCCAACAGCTCCAGCAGCAGTGTGCAAGGGTGTTTTTCCAGCAGGGAGCATTGGGATAACACAGAGGCTTGTGCAAAGGGGGTGATTGGAATCTGAGATGTGCAATTAATACTGGAGCACAGATTGGGTACCTGGCAGCTCTCCCGAAGCCCGAGGTAACGTCAAGCTTCTCCTCCTCTATAAAAAGACAGAACTTCATCTCAAAGGACTCTGGATGTCCACATCCTGGGAAGGCACAGTGCCAAGAATACAGTTATTTTCTTTACAAAACCTGGCCTGATCCCATTTTACTCCTAAAATCAGCTGTCCCCTCTGGATGAAATTGAGCCCAGACATACAGAAACAGTTATGCCCTAAAAAAAATCCCCACCAAACACCATCCCCACACTATCGAGAGCCTGCAGAGCAGACACAAGCAACCATAAACCTCTGATCTCCACATGCAGAAAAGAAAATACCAGGAAAACTGAATCAGGAGAGAAAAAGCTGTAAACTGTCCCTCAGACCCTGTGATGACATAAGGAAATAACCCCCATGACCCCAAAACAAGTGGCAAAAAGCAATGGATATGGTACCAAGGGCTGTTTGCTAATTAACAGGAAATTTCAACGTCTGTAAAATCTTCCCCCCACCCAGGTTTGCTGCATCAATCAACCTCTACTTGAAGAGGGAATGAAATTTCAACCAAATCATTCTTCCAAAAATATGAGCCTGAAAGCTCCTGCAAGAGTTAATAAGGGGAGTGAGAACGCCAGGCTCTACACACAAAATAAAAGGAGTCCTAAAGCACTGGATTCATATTTCAGCCTGACTTTAGTGCTAAATGTCGACCAATTTTGACAGAAATCCATCACCCAAATAAAATTTGAGGGTCTGAAGCAGAGAGTTGAAGCATAAAAATATACTGCAAAGGCACATTTAAAGCCCAGGTCTAAAATTAGTTGTTTGACACAGGGAATTTTAACTGTGCTGCAATCCCTCCTTCCTGCACTGATTTTGTTCTCTAAGCTCACACAAGGCTAAAAACATATTTTTTATAAGTTACAGCTTAAAAGGAAGAATTCTCCTCTGTGTTCTGCTGTATTAGGACAGGTTTCCCAATTTAACACAAGTTTGCCAGGGTAAGTGGAAGTCCCCAGGTTTGTTGATCACTTTCTCAGAATTTAATAAAAGTACAAGTTGTTCAGCCCAGCTCTGTAAATTTGACAAGAAATACATTTAACAATTTCAGTAAGTTATTTCTGCATACCAAAGCCTGGTGATATTCATCTCTTCTTTCAAAAAAAAAAAAAAAAAAAAAAAAAAAAAAAAAAAAAAAAAAAAAGACGTCTTATCCTCTTCCTAATACAGAGGGAAGATGTAAAGATCCCCTAATCTTTGAAGGAAGGTGTCTTCAAACCCTCCACACTCCTTGTGCATGAAAATAAATCCATAGGAAAAGAGGAGCTCATGCTTGGAATGTTAACACATTGTAGCATCAATTATGATATTTATCACACAGGGTAAACATTAGAGCCTTTCCCAGCATATGCACACACCCCCACAATTAATCAGTGGGAAAACTCTTCCCAAATAAATCTGAGATGCTCCACAGGGGCTGCTTTGTTTTCCCCATCTCCACAGAGTGTTTTACAAGGAATGACCCCTCCCATCCCAGATCCTCAGAGAAACCAGACCAGGGACCCCCTCAGATCCCCAGACAGGGGATCCCCCCACACCACCTCCCCCAAAACCACCCAGTTCAGGGGTCCCCTGGAACCCCCGGCCCAGGGACCCCTCCCCACACACAGAGCCCTCGTCAGGAGCACCTCAGCACAGAGGCTCCTCCCAGGCTAACAAGGCCATAGAAATAATAGGTTCAGGAAAAAATTTTGGGAGGTGGGTCAAGGGAGAGGTGCTTAAGGAATGAGGGAAACACAAGGCTTCACTCCCAAGGGAGAACCAGGGGAGATGGGGATGGACAGAACACAACCAAACAGGGGCAGAGGGAGTCAGTGCTGTGCCAGCAACCTGTGGATCACAGAATCCTTAAAGAATCACAGAGTCCTCGAGGCTGGAAAACCCCTCAGCCTCACCAAGGGCACCTGTTGTTGTCAGGAACTGAGCAGAGCCATAACCCTGCCCTGTGGGAAGTGGGAGCTGACACCCTCCTGCTGCTCTCCTTTCACTTCCCAGCACACATTCTCCACAAAAGTGCAATTTCCAGGAGAGTTTCCCCCCCACCATTCCCACATCCTCTGTGTTGTTATTGTTTGGGTTCAGAGTTGCCATGAGAACGTGCGGCCAATGTTAATTTAATGGAATTATCATGTGTGGAAAAGGACCATGGCCAGAGCCTGGCTCCCCAATTCATTCCCTCACAAGCAGGCCCTGGGCAGATATTCCATGGAATGCTGGCCAGTCAGGGCTTCCAGGCTTAGCTCACCCCTGCAATCTCTTCCCAGAACTAAAAAACCAGGATGTTCCTTTCAAAACCGATGGAAAAAAAGCCCTGAAGGAGTGCCTGAAATGCAGATCTGCCTCATCACTCCCACACTGAACGGATCCTCAGCACTGGGAAGCTCAGGAGTTTCTGGACAGATTTAGAGTTTTCCTTTGTTTCTCCACTCAGTCCCTATGGAGCCCATTCCAGCTGTTCCTTCCTCAGCAACCACAGAGCAAGGTGTGGGAATCAGACCCACACAAACCTTTCATGACTCAGTTTCCACGTCAGCTTTTTCCTTATTTACTGCAGAGCTCAGGCTGTTTTTAGTCTGGGAGACTAAAGCAAGACTCCAAGGGAAAAGATGGATTTTTCTGGCAAGTTTGGGTGATAAATACGAGCTCTGTGGTGACAGAGAAGTGCACAAGGCCAGGAGAGAGGACACAGCTCTGTGGCTGCCAGTCCTGCCCGTGGTGCCTGGGAGATCCTTCAGGGGGATATCCTGGTTTTCCAGGTTTGCTGCCACTTCAGAGGCAAAACTTGCCATTTTCCCCACTTCCTGGGGAAGGGAAGCCAATCCAACCAGGCTGAGTCCAGCAGAAATTTGGGGAGGGGGAAGAAAAGGCAGCAGCTGTAGTGGCCCAGGGTCTCTGAGGCCTAAACCACTGCGTGTTAGCTGTAGATAAGGCCCTTCAAAGCTGTTGTTTTATTCCTTTAAAACCACGTTGGCTGCAGCCAGAGCTGTGAATTCACAGAGAAAAGCTCTTTCCCAAGGCCAACATTGCCTGTCCAGATGATCCCATAATTCCACCGAGGTCCAACATTTCATTTGGCCTCCCCTGCAGACCTGACCCTGCAGGAATATTTTCTTGGCGTGAACGGCGGAGAAACTGTGAAGAGAAAGTATTAAATGCTTTCAAAGGAGATGAGAGCAGAAAGGGATTTTTTGTTTGTTTGTTTGTTTCTTGCTGTCTACTCAGTGATTTAAAAAAAAAAAAAAAAGCCAGAATTTCATAAAACCCTTGTTTGTTAATGATCAGGAAATGCAAAGCCTGACTACAGAATTACACTGCTCTTTTGAAGGAGCTTCTGGTGGCTTCTGCAAAAGAAAACAGAGCCAAGCTAATGCCAATAATAGGCTAAATAATTAAAAGAGATGTTTTCTCTCTTGAGGGTGGAAGCCAACAAGGGGATTAATGAAGGGAGACAGATAAAGTGAGGAAAAACTCTTGCATTTGTAGCAAAAGCAATGAGTTTATTACAAGTATATTAAAAAAAAAGAGAGGCCAGTGGTTGGCCCTGGACTTTTGTCCTAAATTGGGATGTCTCAGTCAACCACACCAAAAATCCACCCTTACTCAGAATAATCTGTGCAGTGCTCACCAGACCTGGGAAAAACCTACCTAAAGGAGCTTGAAGGGGCTTGGAGAACCCCCAGTAGAAAATAAAAAACCAGGGCTCCTGTTGGCTTGCTGAGATTCCTAAGGTGCTGCATACCCAGGGAATTTCAGTTCAAGTATCCTCAAATTAGAACCACTCACTGTGCCCCGCAGGATGATTTGGGTTGGACAATAGGAAGGATTTCTTCCTAGAAAGGGTGGCCAGGCACTGGAAGGGGCTGCCCAGGTAGATTTGGAGTCCCTATCCCTGGAGGTGTCCAAGGAAGGGCTGGATGTGGCACTCAGAGCTCTGGGCTGGTGACAAGGTGGGGATGGGGCACAGGTTGGACTCGATGGTTTTGGAGGGCTTTTCAGACCAAAATGATTCCATAATTCCTTTTTTTTTTTTTTTTTTTT
>VZTR01002665.1:1084179-1095538 GCA_013400775.1 Chaetops frenatus
TTTTTTTTTTGGGGCGGGAGGCTTTTTGGAGCATCTACAAGGTGGCTCTGGCTGGAGGAATGATCCAGCTTCTCTTTGTGTGGATCAAAGTCAGTTGTTTGGTTTCCCTCCATCCTTCAAAAGCTTCCAGCTTTGAGAAAGGCACTTTTGACCTCCTGGTGCCTTCCCAGCCACCCACATCTGACCTGGAAGTTGTGGCTGTGGACTGCAATCCCAGCTGTGCCAAAGTCCAGGAGCAGCCCCTCCTGGTTTATTTCCAGAGCCAGTTTACATCCCTTGCCAGTGAGTAGGAGGTGTGGTTAAAATGTCTCCAAACTTGGAATTTATTCCATCCCTGCAAGTACAGATTTCCAACCCGAGGTCACCTGAAGCAAGATTTCAAAGGCAAATCCCCATTTCTCTTCAGCAAGAAAAATATCCTGACAATATTTTGCTTTGACCTTCTTGAAGTGTTTTA
This sequence comes from Chaetops frenatus, assembly GCA_013400775.1. Classification (NCBI taxonomy): domain Eukaryota; kingdom Metazoa; phylum Chordata; class Aves; order Passeriformes; family Picathartidae; genus Chaetops; species Chaetops frenatus. The sequence continues at coordinate 1,084,637 of VZTR01002665.1, forward strand.
ATAAGACTGAAACAATCCATATTAACGGAGATTGAAATGTTTCATTTCCACACTGCTGCTCCAATTGCTGCCTGATATGAGAGGAACAGAGCACAGCAATTTTACAAATGGTTTCAATAATGTCCCACTAAAGTCTGCCAAAAATCAATTTCTGAACAGAGGGCTCTTTTTCCAGGGAAAATCTCCCTAGGGCTGTAATGCCAGGGTGTGTGGAGAGGGTGAGCTCTGAGGACACCCTGCAAATCCTGATGCTCCAGCAGCTCTCTGTGCCTGGAAGTTGTGACAGAGGGAATGGGCCATTGAGTGATGCTTTTGCAACTCCTGATGCTACTACAGGAGTAGCAACAACAACATTAATGACAGGCTTTGGTCCCTCTTAGTCCAAACCATGAATCCATGTCCTTGCAGGGCAGGATTCCCATGCACCTGCCCACCTTTGGGTGTTGCAGGGATACAAACTGTGCAGTCCCCTTTACGGAGCCAGGAAGAGCAAAGACGTTTTGGGCATCCAAACCTGCTTGGAAATGCTCCAGTTATTCCCCTCCTGGCAATGGGACAAGAGCCTCAGGTCAGGATCCTTTTCACTTCGATTCTACACTTCCGTGGAGCTGCTGGGGAGAGCCCAGAGGAGGCAGCAGGATGAGCAGAGGGATGGATGGAGCAGCTCTGCTGGGAGGAAAGGCTGGGAGAGTTGGGATTGTTCAGCCTGGAGAAGAGAAGCTTTGGGGGTGAGCCCATTGTGGCCTCCCAGTGCCTGAAGGAGCCAAAAAGAAACATGGAAAGAGAATGTGGAAAAGGTTCTGGAGTGCCAGGATAAGGGGGAATGGCTTCCCACTGCCAGAGGGCAGGATTTGATGGGATATTAGGAAGGAATACCCTGTGAGGGTGGGGAGGCCCTGGCACAGGTTTCCCAGAGAAGCTGTGGCTGCCCCTGGATCCCTGGCAGTGTCCCAGGCCAGGCTGGACAGGGCTTGGAGCAGCCTGGGACAGCGGAAGGTGCCCCTGCCAGCCTGAGCACCCCCTCAGCTCGGGGGGAGTGGGAAGGGTTTCAGATCGCTGCCTGCCAGGTGTATCCTTCCCTCCTTTAAATCTTTCTATCCGGCTTTCCCTCTCCTGCTTCTCCTCAAAAATCTTCCTGCCACCTCCTGGAAGAAGCTGCAACTGCTGCAGAAGGGGAATAAATGCTCTGGATGTGCTGAAAAGCTCTCCAGGTTTGAGGGGAGGTGGGAGCTCCTGGGTGGATTTCCAGCCTCTCCTCTCCGTCTTTTCGCTCTGCCGTTTTTCTCTCTCTCCAGGAATGCCTGCCTTGCTTTTCTTTTGACGTTATCAGTGCTAAATGCCGGTGCTTCCCCCCAGTCATTGCTTTCTTTTCAAGGAGAAAACAACAAGGGAATTCAGCTAAACCACAGGAAATTAGGGAGAGCGATTAAGATCCACACCTTTGTGGTGTGGCTTTGTGTGCCTGTCCAGCCAACAACACAAATTTGGGTGCCATTATTTGTGTTACAAAGGGAATGCCAAACAATCTGAGAGAAGTCCCCATCAGCGGTTATCTAAATACAGTAAATTACCTCTCTCCTCAAAAAGGCAGAAATGAGAATAAAATTAAGTGGTCGATTTACTCAGGTGACGGGGAAAATTTGAACTTAGAAACGTAACAGACTGCTTTTGGCAATCAGATAAATATTGGAATGCATTTAGACAGCGCTCTCAGGCACAGGGTGGGAATTTGGGGTGCCCTGTGCAGGGCCAGGAGTTGGACTGGATGATCCTTGTGGGTCCTTTCCAGCTCGGGATATTCCATATAATTCATATCCTGTGATGCAATTTCAGCAGGTTAATGCCTGTTATTTGGGATAACTGCACTTAACATGGGCGTTGTTTCAGCTGGATTTTACCTGGGATTATCCCCTCAGCCTCGGATGCTCACTTCATCCGTGACATCCTTTTAGCTCACTGACTCACATATCTGTCCAGTCAGTTTTGTTTTCCAGCAAAATCCCCCGGCATGTTTACTAAATACAGGGCTGCCTCGTAGGAAGTGCTGAGGTCAGGGATTTCTGCTGGATAACAATGCAATTCACAGAGATTTTTATTATAATTATCATGCCAGAGCTCTGTAGAATCTCTGCTGTATTTATCCTGAGTGGATCCTGTGTGGAGAGAAGGGTGGACAAATCCTCCAGCAAATCTGAGGGGTCTGGCCTTGGAGGGATTCAATATTTAGTGTACAGGGACTGATTTAAACACTAAAATCAGATGTGTTTACACACCTAGAGAGTTGCTCAGGATATACTCCTTAAACTGGGAATTCGGGATGTTCCTGCTCCTCTGCAGCTTCCAAAACACCCCAAAAATTGTGTTGGTGGGTAGCAAACGTCTCCAATTTCTTTTGTAGTCAGAGGACTTTTAAATATGGTGGGTTTCAAGGCTGGCATTTCTCTATTAAATCCTTTGGCCAGGTAGAGCTCCCCTGCCTTTAAGCAGCTCCTTTGAAGACTGTAGGATTTTTCCTACCTCGATAATAATTTATTGGTTTTTTCAGCTTCCCAGTCCCTGCCAGACAGCTTGGATTGCTTCTGGAGGGTACTGGCCCTCTAGAAAAGGAAAGAGGAATGAATGAAACCTCAGTTTTCCCGGATATGATTGTGTATTACTGGTTTTAGTTCAGCTGTACTTTGCTCCAGCACCAATTCCCCAGCATTTCGCTGTTTCTCATCTCCCTGGAGATTTTATGCCCAATGCCAAACCAAGGGAAGAGCCACTCATATTTTTTCTTTTTTAGGGTTGTAGGGCCTGAATCGTGTCCCCTTCACATCCAGGTGAATTCAGACTTTCAGGGTGAGTGTGGGGAGGCAAACAGGCACAGCGTGGTCACGACACCTCAAGTCCACTGGAACCCAACCTGAAAGGCGAGTTCCTCCAGCTTTTCTGGGGGGGGGATCATTTGGAATTTTTCCCAAGTCCATTCTGGGAGGGCTTGCACAGCAGATGGTGGGTCAGCGCCCCTGTTTTGGGAGCACGGGGGTCACTGGGACTGGCTCTGGGGGTGGCAGAGGGGCTGTGCTGCAGCTGCAGCTCGGGTGGATGCCATTCCTGGGTGTTCCTGGGCAAATCCCTTGGGGAGCACTGCAGCTCCAGCTGCTGCAAACACCAGGGGACACTGTGAGACTGAGCAGTGCCCAGCTGGACGTGGCCTCCTCTTCGTCTGCCACCCCCAGCCCTCCAGGAGCACCAGCAGTGCCCAGCCCTGCCCTGGGCTCCTCCGGGGCTTGGGGACATCGGGTCAGCGTCCCCTGCGAGGAGGGGACGTGGGGGGCTCAGCAGGGCAGGATGGAAGAGGACATTTCCCTACCTAAGGAAAATAGGGATGCCCTGCTGCACCCTAGGACAGCCCTCACCTGCCTCCACGTGGAGCCTCAGGCATTCCCTGGAGCATCCCAGCTGGGAAGTGCAGCCTGGGGCTTCCCAGGGTGGGAGGGCAGGGAGCAGGTGGCACTGGGGCAGTGCTGTGGGTGGGGCCAGGGGTGCTGCTGGATATTTGGGAGCAGGGGATAAGCAGGACACTGGAGGGGTCAGCTGGGCTCCACCTCCCTGTTCATGCCAAAGGCACGGCATGCTCTCATCACTCCTGAACACAGCCATGTGTTTTATCTCCAAACGCCCTGGGAGGATCAAGGGCAGGCTAAAAAAGGGCTGCAAAGCTTGGCTGCTTGGAGCAGAGTTGCTGCTTTCCCTGTCAGACCTGTCTGATTGCTCCTTATCCCCAGTGCCCTGCTGTGGCAGCACTTGGAAGGATCCCCCTGGGAAGGGTAGAAAAGTAACTCCCACTTCTCCTCTTCGCATGGCCTTTAAATTCCAGTCTTTATTTACACAAGTTTGGGGTGTTCAGCCTGGAGAAATGAAGGCTCTGAGGAGACCTTAAAGCCCCTTCCAGTGCCTTAAGGCAAGAGAGCAGGAGAGGGACTTTGAATGAGAGATGGAGAGACAGAACGAAGGGGAATGGCCTTAAGCTGACAGAAGGCAGGGCTAGATGGGAAATTGGGAAGAAATTCCTCCCTGTTAGGGTGGTGGTGTGCTGCCACAGGTTGCCCAGAGAAGCTGTGGCTGCCCCATCCCTGAGAGTGTTCAAGGCCAGGCTGGAAGGGGCTTGGAGCAACCTGGGACAGTGGAAGAGGGTGGGAACAGTTGTACTTTAAGGTCCTTTCCAACCCAAACCGTTCTGGGATTCTGGAATTTGCCTCAGGGAAATCCTGCTTGGATTCAGCTCCCTGGGAGATGTTCCATCTCATGGGGTCGTCCTTGTGGCAGGGTGGGACCCACCCGAGCCAGCCCAGAGGGGACAGGGCAGCACTCACCAGTGGATTATGTGGAAATCTGGAAAACAGCCCAGGGCTGTGGGGAGAGGGCAATGGAACCAAAGCCAGCAGGGCTCAGCTCCCGGGGGAGAAGGGCCTGTGTTTAATGGCTCTGCTGAATCAGGGCCCAAGAGCAGCTCCCTCTCCATCAGCTGATGGAATGACTCTGGATCAGCCGAGCTGGAGATGCCAGGGGGGTGAAGGCATCTCCCAGGGCTTGGGAAGCCAATGGCTTGCAAGGATGCCAGAGGAGGAGCTGGCAAAGCAAAGCCTCCGGCAGGCTGGGCTCGCCAAGCGCCTCCTCCCACACAGTAAATTCACCCCCAATTAAAAATGTATCTGTTTGCTTTCCTGAGATTGATCACACATTTAATCAGGCGCTGCTCAGATATAGAGTAGCACTGAAAGGCAGAGATAATAAAGAAATCATTCTTTTAAAGGAGTAGCTGCATTGCAGATCAATTTCTTCAAAACCTTCATGTGCACAGAAATCCTCTGGGATGAATATTTCATAAGGGGAATAACACTGTTAAATTAATAAAACCCCTGCATGCCTAGTTACGAACTACAAAGATTGCTGAAGTTCTTCTAAAAAAATCCTCCTGTTCATACTTTGTACATCAATTTATGACAGAGTCATAGCTGGACCCCAAGGGAAATGGAGGAGAAAAAGGGACCCTTTTGATGTGAGGAATTTTCAGTAAGTGGGAAGAGTTGCATGGACACAACTGCCCAGTGAGGGCAGGCAGCCCTGCTGGGAAGGGGAAACGGTGGAAGCACGGACATGCTAAAATGAATTATGCTGAATATTCCTTCCTGCCCCTCTCAGGCTGTGGGTGAGCGACCTGAGGAGCTGGAGTGGCCTGAAGGGAGGGATAAGTGAGGTCTCTGGTGTCCATCTCCAGATACTCCTGGGTATCACTGGGGCCACATCTTCAATACCAGTCCCTCAGCTGGTGGGGGTGGGGAGGTCTTCATCCAGCTGAGGGGACTTGGTCGGTTCAGCTGGAGAGCAGGAGACTGAGGCCAGACCTCATCCTGATCCAAAGCTTCCTCCTGAGGGGCAGCTCCAACCTCTGCGCTCTGTGACCAGGGATAGACCCAGGGAACAGCTGGAGCTGTGTCAGGGGTGGGTCAGGTTGGATATCAGGAAAAGGTTCTTCCCCCAGAGGGTGCTGGGGCACTGAACAGGCTCCCCAGTGAATGGACACAGCCCCAAGGCTGCCAGAGCTCCAGGAGTGTTTGGACAACTCTCAAGCCCAGAGTGGGATTGTTGGGGTATCCTCTGCAGGGCCAAGGACTGGACTTTGATCCTTTTGAGTCCATTCCAGCTCAGGTTATTCCATGGTTCTGTGATTCCTGGCTGTGGGACCCAGAACCGGGATGTGCATCCAGATCAGCACAACAGGGTCTGTCTCCAGCCTCACCCCTGGCTATGCCTCCCCAGAAATCCCATCCTGGTTGTCCCTGCTCTCTCCGTTCCCGTGCTAAGACCCCACCTTAGACTTCCCAGGGGAAAATAAACTTCCACTGGAAAATTACCAGCTTCTCCATCCGTCCTTTCTGTCTCTACTGAGCTCGTTCCCCTCGCTCGTTCTGCTCCCCAGCGAAGTCCTCGCTGGCTCGGTGGCGGCTTAGCAGAGGTTTCTCCTGCAGGCTGCTCCCAAACTTGAGAGGAACTCATCAGCTTGTAGCAGGCAAAGACAGAGGAGGCTCGAAACCACCATATTGATCTTCCTTTCCCTTTGAAATCTTCCCCAAGTAGCGCCAAATAAAAACAGAACAAAAATATGTATCACCGCTTCCCTACTTGTAGCTGATTTGTCTACTTGGCATTATTTTCTTCAGCAGGGAAGAGGGTGAGGCGCACAAAGGGGACAGAGGCACGGGATAAATAAGTAAGAATGTAAAATTGGGTGTTTTGAATTTTTTTTTTTTAATGTTAACCAGATAATGTATTCATAATCTTCCCTGCTTACGACTAAAAAATGAGTGCTCGCCTTTTGAAGCCCTCATCTGGCAGGGAGAGATAGCAGATTTCTAAGAGCATTTTTTATGCTCCTTTGATGGCTGCGAGGGGAAAAAAAAATAAAAAAAATATTCAGAGAGCCGAAATGACATTTTTCTATAAATTTCACACAGCTCTGCAGGCATGTAGGCATGGAGGCATTCATTAAGATTAGTTGGAATTACTTAAGCACCGTGAATTTTCTCCATCAAGTTGGTAACTGGAACACTGCGGATTAGTTATTGATCAGCTGCCATTAATACTTGGGGCCCTTTCCATGCCTGTTGTTGGGCTTTTTGTTGCTCCTTTCCCCCCCTTCTCCCGTGCGAGGCGAAGCTGTGAAATTCGCAAATTAAACAGGCGCTCTTCAGTCTCTCCTTTGTTTTGGGGAACAAAAAAGCCCGAACAGAAAATAGAACTCCTTTGTTCGTGCAAATCTTTATCTGCTCCGCCTCGCTGCTTCCCCACTCTGCCCCCCACGGCAGTCCCAAATTCGGGGTGGCTCTCAGAGCTGCTGCTGCAGTCCTTCCACAGGATGGTGGGGTGGTTGGGGTGGGCAGGGACCCTAAGGACAGCTGAATTCCACTCCTTTCCATGGGCAGGGACACCTTCCAGCAAAGTTGCTCCAAGCCTCGTCCAACCTGGCCTTGGACACTTCCAGAGATGGGGAGGGCAGTGCCTTTTCAGCAGGGCCTCTGGGAGCGTGGTGGGCTCTCCCAGTGGGGTTTCAGCACACCAGTCCTGCAGATGGATTTGGAGAGGCCACGAGCTGGGAATTCTCACTGTGTACAGCTCTGACCCTCGTGAGAGGCCCTGGAGATGGCAGGGATGCACTCCCAGCACCTTTATCCTCCACAGGGGGATGTGCAAGGCCACAGAGTCATTTCCCAGAGCTGTGCAGACCCCTGCTGACCCCACCCCACCCACAGCCAGGGGCTGGACTGGGCACCAGCAGCTCCCAGTCTCATTGCTGGTAGTGGGATATGGCTGGGGCTGCAAACTGAATTTGAACTGCGTGGAACCTCCAGAGATCTCAGTCTCCACCTCTCCAGGCCTTCTACCTTTTTCCTGATCTTTGATTCCTTTTGGAAAGCTCCTGGTTTTTAGTGATGCTCATTCCTGGTGAGGAGCACAGTGTTGGAGTTGGGTCTTTTCCAGCCCTCATTCCTCCCAGCTGAGTTGGAGACACCAAGTATTTTGTACATTTAAGCAATAGGGTTGTCCCAGAACTCCAGTGGGAGTTCCTCTTCTGCTCCAGGTGCTTCCCCAAGGCCCTGTGGGGTGTGATCCTCCCCACACACTGCTCAGACCTTCTGCTAAGGCACAGCCCTATCTCACAGGAGCCAGGGCTCCTCTCCTTTCCCAGGTGGTTTTCCTGAGCCTCTTTGGGAAGCTGGCATTCCTGGGCACCTGGACACCCAACCCTGACCTTCACTGGACCATTCAGAGCCTGCTGGGCCTGCACAGCTGAGTGTGAGGTGGTGCCCCTGGGGCAAGGAGGAGGAGACAGCAGCAAAGTTGAGACCCTCACTGCAGGATAAATCCTGCACAGGAATTGTGCTTGGCTGGGTCTATTCTCCAACCAGCAAAGCTCCAGCCCCACAAAAACTGTGCATGGAGCTGGCTCTGGCTGCTCCGTGTCCAAACCACCAGCTCCTGTCACCTTCACCTTTTCCTTCTTCTGTTTGCCAAAAATCCCCTGCCCCGAGTCTGAAGAGCCCCGTGGAGGATTTGCCACATTTCCCTTCGGAGCAGCTGTTCCTCAGCAGGTTCCAAAATAAATGACCAAGGATGACTTTGCAAATGAGCATCCAAAGGAGCTCCAAGGCAGCTGCTGCTGCAGGAGGAAAACAAGGCTTCCCTTCCCTACACACAGCTCCTAAAATGGTTTCTGCTCTTCCACAAGGATCTGCCACAAAGCAGGACTGCAGTGGGACCTTCAGGCTGAGGGAAACTCTGGGACACACTCTCCATTATCCCAGCAGAGACTAAACCAGCTCAATCCACACATTCTTATTTCAACACTGCAGTTTAAAGAAGGGGGGAATGACAAACAGGAGAGCCCCGTGTCAGTGACAGGGAGAGTGGGAGCTCCTGTCCCTCGGGGAGTGCAGCTCTGAAGTGATGCCTCCGTTCTCATCAGGATAATTTGCCTCCTCCTTAATGGGAAGGCAAGAGTGTCACCTTTCCCAAGTCCAGGCCCTTTGGGGTGGGAAGGAAGATGTGCCAGTTCAAGCACCATACCTACACCTGGAAGAGCCAGATTTGGGGCCAGAATTTTTACTCTGTGACCTTCCTAGGCACAAACTTGCAGTGTTACAATGGCATTTATGGAGCATCCCTGGCATGTTTCTCTGTTAAGGCCCCTGGAAGGGAAATCTCTCATTCCTCTGCCCCTTGCTGCTGTGTTGTGCTCAGGGAAGCTCCAGGGCTCCCTCAGGATCTTCTCTTTAGCCTAAATTCCCTTTCCTGAGGTAGAATCAGGAGGAGAGGCTTTATCAGGACACTCTCAGCTTTTCACCAGGATCCTGGGGCTGACAGAGCCACAACAACTTCACAGGCCTTGATTCTTTGTCTTCTCAGCTCTAATGAACCCACGGTCAGACTGAAAGAGGAGAAATTTAGATGGGATACTGGGAAAGAATTCCTCCCTGTGAGGGAGGTGAGGCCCTGGCACAAGGTGCCCAGAGAAGCTGTGGCTGCCCCTGGAGCCCTGGAAGTGTCCAAGGCCAGGTTGGATGGGGCTTGGAGCCACCTGGGACAGTGGAAGGGGTCCCTGCCCATGGCAGGGAATGAGAGGATCTTTGAGATCCTCTCCAGCCCAAAGCATTCCATGGCTCTATGGTCCTACCAGTGAGCTGGCTGGAATTGTGAGGGTGCTGGAATTGGACTCCAGAGGTTTCCATCAGGAAGGAAACGTGTCTGACGTGGCAGCTGTCCCTCGGTTTGGCTGTCTGGCAGCACAGCAGTTCCTGAGGCTGGGAGGAAAGCCCTGAATTATCTCTCCTCGGGGGTGTATAAAGTCCTGTGGAATGCCCTGCATGGGTTGTCTGCTCCTTCCCCTCACAATTGCCATTTCATGGGATATTTGTCCCAAGGGATGCCCGGACATGGCTGGACTCACTTTATGCCCCACTCTGGTTCTGGTTCTCTGGGGACATTCCACCTGATCTGTGTTCTCAAGTCCTCCTGGGATCTGCACAATAGAGCTTATTTTCTGCTGGATTGTCACATTCTCTTCTTTCCATCTGCTGTCTTTCCCAGGGAATCCCAAAACCCTCTCTGGTTGTGCAGAGCTGCAGCAGCAGCCCAGGGCATGGGCACTGCTAACATCCAGAGCAACCTGAATTTTCATTCCTGCCTGGGTCAGCTGTGAAACAAAGAAATGATATTTCTGAGAGGTTGAGCAATAAAAAACATGGAAATGAAAGAGCAAGGTAATTCCTAAGGGAACCATGTCACAGGGAGAAAATCCTGGAGCATTACTTTTTGCACATTTCAAATCCATCCCTCTCTCTCCCCTCTGTTTCCTTCCTTTTTATTTTTTTTTTTTAATTTTTTTGGGCGAGAAAACAGCTCATCAGGTGAAATCAAAGTCTAAAAATCTCTCTAAAAATCCCTTGTGCTGGGGAAAAGAATATTCCAATGAAAAACAAGTCTGCCAGAATGACACTCAATACCCCTAACAAAGTTTAAGGAGATGCCACTGGGAAACAGTGTCCCTTGGTGGAACATGATTAGGAGAGCTGGGAAGGATGGGAATCCTCATGGGGAGGGGGAGGCAGAGGAGGACTGGAAAGGTCCTGGTCTGTCAGGAGGAAAGAGAAAGATTAAAGGTTTCCCAGGGCCTCCTTGTGTGTGGAATACCGAGGGTGGCTGAGGGTTGTGGTTCACCCATGGAAGGAGGAGATAAGGGTGAGTTTCCCATCCCACCCATGAGCTATGGAGCTGTGGAACAGGACACAGGCACGTTTTTCCAGGTCCAAGGGGAACCAAGCCACTCCCCACACCAAGTCCCTGGCTCCTGAAGCTTTGGTCTGGACTAAGGAAAAATCTCCATGACTCTGCATCCTGAGTGTCCGAGGCCACTTCCCACATTCCTGCTTGGAGCAGGAAGCAAAGGGAAGCAGATTGGGCCTGGAAAAAGTTCTGAACCTGCTTGGAGGAGCCCACAGGAGCTTTCCTGGTCACCCTCAGCATCTCTGGATCAACGAGGAGCAGTTCAGGCTCGTAGCCAAAACTCACCTCAGGTTTAAATGAAGGGTTTGTTGCTCTGGAGAAGCAGGGAAATTGCCACAGACACCTTCATTAAAATCCAAACCCTGAATTATTCAGCTCGAAACAGCCAGAGCTGCAGCACAGGTGGAAGGGATTTCTCCTCCCTCCTGCCTAGCCAAGCCCCTGCAGCCCTTGGCTCATGGAGAGACCACAGCAGACCCCAGGAGATCCCTGTTTCTGAGCAGGATAAACACATGGCTGTGTCCCTGGCACAGCTGTCTGAGGGAATACAGAGAAAAACACAAAGAAAAAGCTTGG
>VZTR01002665.1:1095564-1154694 GCA_013400775.1 Chaetops frenatus
GGTGTTTTCACCCAGCCTGCGTGGCTTCATCTCCCAGATTTCCTCAGGAAAAATGACTCCTGAAAGAGCAGGAGCAGCTTTTCACACTTGGAAAGTCAAGCTTTGTGAGAGCTCCCAATTTTTAAGGGCAATGAATGGCCACATTCTGACCATCAGCACAGGAACTCCCACCCATGGAGCGTTTTTCCAGGTGGTTTTTGGCCTCATGAAGCTCCTCTCCAAAGGCGGATCAGTTGGACAACAGTTTGACAAAAACCAACATCTCACAAACAACCACCACACAGAAACACAGGATCATGGAATTGTTTATTTTGGGAAAGCCCTCTAAACTTATTGAGCTCGACCATTTCCTCAGCTGTGGCCAAGGCCACCACAGACCCATGTCCCCAAGGGTCACATCCACAGGGCTTTGCCATCCCTCCAGGGATGGGGACTCCACCAGTGCCCTGAGCAGCTGTGCCAGGGCTGGACAACCCTTTCCATGAAGAAATTCTTCCTGATGTCCAATCTGGGCCTCCCCTGGCACAATTTCAGGCCCTTTCCTCTCATCCTGTCCCTGTTCCCTGAGAGCAGAGCCTGACCCCCACAACTTCCCCCTCCTGTCAGGGAGTTGCGCAGAGGCAGAAGGTCCCCCCTGAGCCTCCTTTTCTCCAGGCTGAGCCCCTTTCCCAGCTCCCTCAGCCACTCCTGTGCTCCAGCCCCTTCCCCAGCTCCATTCCCTTCCCTGGACACGCCCCAGCCCCTCCATGTCCTTCTTGTCATGCAGGGCCCAAAATTGACCCCAGGATTTGAGGTGCAGCTTTAAAATAACTCTAGACTTGCCAGTTACATAATTTCCTATATTCATTAACTTCCTGAAATAATCAGTATTAAATGTTCTTTTTTTTTTTTTTTTTTTTGGCTGAAAGGGGACTGCAGATATTTTTTGGAGTTTAATCGTCATTACTTCCAATTCCTCTTTCTTCCTAGGGCCATATGCTTGGTTTGAAGCTGTGGGAATATCTTCACTAATGCCAATGAAATATTTAGGACTGTCTAAGTAGATTCAGCATAAATTTTCCCTAAAATATGCCCCCCAAACAGAAGAGCAGATGGATTTTGGTACCCTCATCTCTACCAGCCTTTACTTCTTTGGGACATGCCCAAAACACAGCATCAACTTCTCCTCACAGGGGTTTTTACTTCTGAATCCAAGCCTGGAGACCCTGAGCTCCCTTTCCAAGTGAGTTCCTCCCCAGCAGCCTGAGGACACGTTCTTTTCCCAAAGTACCCATGGAAAACATGGGCTGTTTCTATGAGCACTTCAGTGCCCAGAGGAGTCTGCCTCCTGATTTAGCAAAACATCCAGGCAGGGATGAACTGGGATATTCTCAGGAGCCACTGGCAGAGTGTCTTCATCTCTACCTGATGGCTGATCTTCCACAGCTCTTCCAGAAAGGGAATTATCTTTGAGCTATAGAGCCTGTGGCCACTTCTTGTGGAAAGTTCCCTGCTCATGGCAGAGGTTGGGAGCTGGATGATCTCCAGGGTCCATCCCAACCCAAACCATTCTGAGATTCCAGTGGGGAATGGCCAGAAGACACAGAAATTACTCAATGAAGGAAGAGCCCAAAGGCTGCCACATGGACACGGACTGGCCAAGCAACCACGTTTTTTCAGGAATTTGATGCAAAAAAACCCCTCACTGAGCTAAGCCTGTGGATTACAGCCCCTGCTGGGGCTCCCTAAATCCCTGTCACAAGGTGTTCTCCTCACCCATGTAAACTCCCCATTCAGTGTTTGCAGCCTGCCAAATTTTCAGCCTCAGCAAAATCTCCTGGCACTGATTTCCAGCAGCTAATTGTGTGAAAAAAAAAAAAAAAATTTAAGAAAAAAGAAAAAAGAAAAAAAGAGGAAAAAGAAAGTCTTTCCTTTCACCAATTTTCAGTTCACTTCCCTTCTTCTCAGCTGAGGAGAACAGAAGTTCCCAATCTGCTCACTTTATTTCACAGGATATTCTGCATCCCAGCCTGGCCACGAATGGCATCACCATCCTGTGGAGCCTGTTCCACGCTGGCAGGGGAAAAGCTGTGGCCTGCTGGGAGCTGAAAATGATCTGGGAATATCAAATAAACGTGGAAGCAAAGCAAAGAACACCGGGCAGCGCCACTGGTGGGCTTTTCCTCCCCTCTGGATTCTGTTCCTCACGAAGCTGTCGCAGAAATCTGCGCTGCTTTCCAGGGAATTTGCTGGAAAACCAAAGACCAGGGATCTGGGAAGGAAGATGGGCCTCGTGCCTGGCTTTTCGTCCTCTCTGCCTGCAGGTGACCTCTGCAGAGGGGGGCTTCTCCTCAGGCTGCTTCTCTCCCCTCCACACCCCCCCACCCCCCACCCCCGGGTGGATCTGCCAAGTGTGTTTTGCACATGCACCGGTGCAATTCCTGCCTCCATTTGTATTCCATCTGTCTCCAACAAATTCTGAAAGCCTTGCCTGGGCTGCCTCATTTGTATGCACTTAATCTGGCTTTATCCTGTTTTATGGAGCGTCTTCTTTAAATTGATTCAGGCGAAAGCATAGCAGGGGCTTTGCATAGATTTCGCATGCATGACATTTCTGCACAGTTGGGCCCATTATGCACCATCCTGAGCACATTCTGCCCGTAAAAACTCCACATTAAACCAGGGGAAAATAAAGGGAGCCACGGGAAGAGGGGGCCGAGCAGAGCTGACCACTCCCTGCCTCTCCAGTGCAATTGTGGGAAGCAACTCCCAGTGCTCATTCCCTGAGAATCCAGGGGCAGCAGCTTTTATGCCCTCCTCTGGCCAGAGATGTGGTTTCCTCTGCTGAGCTCTGTGGAGCTGGGTCACACCCTGCCTGAATCCCAGATTCTCCTCATCCCCTCCTCATCAACTCCTGCAAGGGGAGTGTTGGAGCTGGGCACCAGATCCAGGGAATGGGAGTGGGATGGAACGTTCCTGCCTCATCATCCCACGGGCACTGGGAGGACAAATCCCCAACACTGCCAATAAACCACAGCACCAGAGGAAAAATATCACTGCAAGGGCTGGAGCAGGGGGTGACAGGACAAGGAAAACGGATTCAATCTGGCAGAGAGCAGGTTTGGTTGGATACTGGGAAGGAATCCTTCCCCGTGAGGGTGCTGAGGCCCTGGCACAGGGTGCCCAGAGAAGCTGTGGCTGCCCCTGGATCCCTGGAAGTGTCCCAGGCCAGGCTGGATGGGGTTTGGAGCAACCTGGGACAGTGGAAGGCATCCCTTCCTTTGGAACGAGATGGCCTTTAAGGTCCATTCCAACCCAAACCATTCTGTCATTCCATGTTTCCATGAATTTTGCCTCTGTCGTTGCAATCCAGCCCACCAAACCTGTGGAATTGCTGTTTTCCCCCTTCCCAGCTCACTCATGTGCTTTCCCTAGCCCTGAACTTTGAGCAGCCCCGGGTGTGCCCAGGTGGATGCCCCGGGTTCAGTGTGGCCAGGCCACAGGGAAGGGTGTTACTCACTGCTTCATTAGGGAGAATTAATCCTTCTTTAAGGGCCTACTAATGATTTGACAATATTATTGTTATGTTAAGGTTGGGGGAATTAGAGAAAGAGCACTTGTGTGAATGTGTCAACACATTAAAAACGCAGCTCCATTTAGGCAGACACTCAGGTTAATGTGTTACATATTAAAAAGTCCAATTTCCTTTGCTGGCTGCAAATAACAACGGAGATTATTGACACTGAATGATTTGCAATGTTCTCGCTTGCTTTTCGCCTCTTGTGTTTGTGTGCTCGGTGTGATTTATAATGATTGGAGCTCTGGCTCTATAAATTTTCCCTGTTAAGGAAACGGGGAGCTGGGTTTATAAGATACAAGGAGGAAAGGGGAAAACAAAGCGTGCTGCCATGCACGGATATGGGAATGAGAAGGGGATCTGTTCTTCTATTAACACCAATAAAGCCGTTTTCATAATTAAATCAGCATCTTGCTCCTTTAGTAGGAGCCCTGTGGATCTGCCCACAGGAGCTCCTGCACCTCTGGCTCTGCCTGGGCTGTCCCTAAGGAAGGTCCCAGAGACCCCAGTGGGACACACCCCAGAGTGAGGGATGAGCACAAAGGGACACGTGCTGGGGTCCCCAATAACCAGCCCTGCTGGGGCTAACACAGCCCCATCAGAAACCCCATAAATCCCCACCCCTCTGCTCAGGAGGAGCAAAAAGCCCTGTCATTATGGGCCTTCCCTCTGCCAGGGCACTTAAAGCAAACCCAGCACTTGCACCGAGTGCAAATGGGAGAAAGGGAACCCCAGAGGCTCTGGGGACCAGGCCAGGTGCAGGTGGAAGGTTTGCAAACAGCTGGTGACAGGGCTCTCTTTATTTTGCTGCATTTTTTCCTGGTTTAATATGGAGTTTTAATGGGCAGAATGCGCTCAGGATGGTGCATAACGGGCCCAACTGTGCAGAAATCCTAAAACTGCCCTCCCAAAACTCCAGCCAGAGGAAAACTCGCCCCAGTTTTTCCCAGGGCACTGCAAGCACCGCCATGGATAAGCTGGGGCTGGTGGCCAACCCTGATATCCCAAAATTGTGGCTTTGTCACTTGCTCCAGGCTAAAGCAGGGTGTCACAGGAGACTTCTCAGGGCCACCCTGAGACACAAGCCTGTAAATGTGTCTATGAGAGGTGAAAAATCTCACAAAACACTGGTCTGGAAGGGATTTCTGCAGAACATGGAGGGCACGAGGAAGGGACAGCTCCTCTTGCTGCTATCGTGGCTTCCTGTGACAACATCACCAGCTCAGGTGCACATTTTCGGTCAGGAAAAACCAGATATTCAGGTTTAAAGCTACTGCCCTTGCTGCTTGCATCGGGCAGATGTGGCATTTTAATGGTTCAGCTTAGGGAATCCACCTGTTCCTGGGAGCAAAGCTGGGGAGCACTCCAGGTTGTGCCCTCATTAAATCAGTGTTGGGTAATTACCGAGCCTCCCTAAGGAGTCACAAATATTGGAGCCTGGAGAGGCACTGTGGACATTTCTGACTTCCAGACTGGGTAGCAGAGGGAGATGGCATTCCCTGTGACACTGCTGCATCTCACCCCATGTCCTTGCAGGATGCTCCTCCAGGAGGTGTGGAGCAACTCCTGAATTTAG
This sequence comes from Chaetops frenatus, assembly GCA_013400775.1. NCBI lineage: Eukaryota > Metazoa > Chordata > Aves > Passeriformes > Picathartidae > Chaetops > Chaetops frenatus. The sequence goes on from VZTR01002665.1 coordinate 1,100,697, forward strand.
ACTGCATTCAAAGTGTGCTGATGAGGAAAAGGAGGTATTTATGTGCCTGGCTGAGCTGTGGCTCAAAGCCCCGAGAGCTGAGTGCACACTCCTGAGATTAATCCAATGTACAGTTCAAAATTGACTTTATAGGCTCCTCATCAATAAATCCTCAAAGGCTCCGGTATCAGAATCCAAAGCAGCTCTGGAAATCATTAGATCTGCAGTCAGTAATTGATAACACGCATTTCAAATGTGGAAATGAATTAGCCTTTGGCATAGAGGGGGTTCAGACTGTATCCAATTTCATTAGGTAAGAAATTCAAATGATCAACGAGTGGCCTTTATTGTTCTCCTCTGGGAAGGAAACCCTTTGTTATCTCTTCTCCTCTTTTTTCTTGGCTACAAAGTTTCCAGAGCTCAAAAGAAGCCTTGTGGTTTAGGAAGATGCCAACATCTGATTTCCCACCTCTCCAGAGCTCAGGATTTGGGATGAGTTTTGGTCTTGGGCACGCACAGGGTGCTTTGTACCCATCATTAGCAGCTCAGTTTCTCCTGGCAGTGCCACAAAATGCCAAAAAAACTCTTTGCCCAAGCAACTGCAAGAGCCCTGATCAGTGGGATGTGAGTGAAAGTCCCTCTGCCGGCCACACACACCTCTTCTCTCACCAAAAAATGCTTACAGGCCATCTCCCTGCTCAGAAACGTCCAGACACTGCTCTCACTGCCTTCAAAACGCACAGAAAAAGCAAATCTTCAACCTCCTGTTGGACCAGGGAGCGTGGCAGGAGCAGCTCCTCCACCCTGAGACGAGCTGCAGGATCCAGACTGGTTTCTTCTCCCCCTCCATCCCACTCCCAGCAGGAGTCTGGCCACGCTTGAGCACATTTTAGTGATCAGGGAATGTGGAACAGTTGGTGGTGGTGCTGCTGGGGCCAGTGGAAATAGTTCATCTTGGGTTTCCACAGTGAAATAAAAGGAAAGACAGCCCCCTCCCAGCATTGTTTTGTTTTATTTTAGCTGCACAACGAGGCTGATTTGGAGGCAGGAAACCAAGCTGCCAATCTCAGTGTGTAACAAGGCAAAGTTTGCACAGTTTGGGCTCGGTTTGCCTCTTCAGAAGAAAAAGGTCAGGAAAACTAAAAAAGAGAAGACTTTCCTGGAAAAGGAACAAAATAATAATTTTTTGACCAATATTCAGAGGAACCATCCACTGTGTCTGCTCCAGTTCCACCCACCAGCATGGAGATATTTTTGCCTGTAAGACACACCAATCCTTCAAATGTGTCCCTTTCCCAGAACGTGCTGCACTTCCCACCCCGTTCTCCTCCCTGGACCCACGGAACCAAACCTTCTCTGCTTTGCCTACACTAAAATTACATTCCCATAGTGTGGCATGTTTTCCCTGTAATGTTCTCTCCTCTGGATTAAACACCCCCAATTCCCTCAATTTTTCCTTCCTCGGTGTATTTTTTACCTCTCTGCCCACTCCTGTTGCCCCCCTTGGTTCCCTCCATCCACTTCCTTGGGAAAACTGGGGAACAGTGCCTGGGGACCCCTGCCCAGCCCAATTATTCCACAGGTTTGGCCTCCCTGTTTTACATCCCTGAAAGGATCCAGACCCTCTTCACAGCCATAGGAAGTTGGTGATTAAGGGCTGTGCCTGATGGGTGGCATCCCCCAGGCCTTTCCAGTTGCTATTGGCAGACAGGAGCTCATCCCTGCAGTCCCTCTGTAAGACTTTGCCCTTACCCCTGCTAAATTCTGTTCTGTTTTTATTTTCAGACCTTTTTATCACATTATCAGCACCCCTCCCTGGGGTCAAACCACATCCTCCTGTTCCTCTACAGTGCCACAGCAGAATGAACCACACAGTTTGGGAAGTCTCCACTCCATCCTCCAGAAGGGTTCTGCAGGACCAGACCTGAGACCAGGTCCTGCAAAACCTCATTTTTAAGCGTCTTGAAATGCTTTTAGAAGGTAAGAAAATGATTCCTCTTCTCCTTGGATACCTGACTGGCACACAGACCTGATGGGACACAGGTCAGTCTCACATCTGCTCTCCCCAGGGTGGTCACACAGATTTTGGGGCTGCTGGAGGGAGAGACAGACCCCCGGCTTGGCAATTCATGGAATCCTGGTGTAGGTGACCTCCAAAAGTGTGAAAAACTGAGCACTGGGAAGACTTTTAATTTGTCCCAAGTCAGTGGCAGTCTGGAGGAAGAGACGGATGCTGTCCTGGCAGCTCTGAGAAATCCATTTCCTTCCTCATCCCTCTTTAATCAGATAAAAAACTGTACAGACTCCACAAATATAAATCTGAAATTCGTCAAATTTATAGGAGCAAAAAAGCAAAAAAAAAATAAAAAAGCAAAATAAAAACCCCACAACTCCTCTTTTGTCTGCTCTGGGCAGCATCCCAAACTCACTCCTAAGTGCAGGAGTGATCTTAGCTGGGCCATTGGAGGAATTTAATCCAGACCTCTCCAAAACACCACTGAAAATCACAGAGGAACCCAGATGCTTCGAGAGAACCCACGTCAGGCACTCCAAAGTGAGGAAGTCTGGGATTTAAGGTGCTGGCAAATGCTCTTGGAAGAGGGATGGCAGGACAAGAGCTCTGGTAGTGGACACGGCCTGGCTGCTTTTCCAGCACTGTGTTCTTCCATGGAAATGAGGTTCTAATGGATTTCTTTAACCTGTCTGAGGCACGAGGGTGTTTTTTCCCCTTCCCTTGCTCTGAGCTCCAGAGGGAGACGCCTCCCCACTGGATGATGCCAGGACCCTGCTGTGCTGCTGCTCAGCAAAGCAAACTCCTCCTGGCCCAGCTTCAGGAAGGTGGGAGGTTGTTAGGAATTCTACTTGAAGAAGGTCCAGAAACATCAAAAGTCCTCCATGGTTGCTGTGGACCACCCCCCCCCCTCCAAGGGGTCGTCCTGGTGTGCCAAAATCAATAGTGCCCTTCCACATTGATCCTGAAATTCGAGATTAAAGCCGCCTGCTGCTGCCAGCTGCCGGCTGGAAAGGTGAAGGAGGAATGAAAAGTTCTCAGCAGAAGAAAGAAAAGCCAAGCAAGAAGAAAAGGGGTCGAGTTGTGTTCCTTTGTAGGGAATAATCAGCTTTAAGCAAGATGAGGTTTAGGTCTCAGCACGCTGAGCACAACCAGGGCTGGCTCATTATCACCCAGCCAATGAGTTTGCAACGAAGGATTAACAACATCTTAGACAGATGCTTCCAATGGACTCCCCAAAATATATGGGGTAGGGTTGTTTTTTTTTTTTCCCTCTACCAGGGATTAGAAGGCTGGAGAGTAATTAGTTCTGAAATATTTTGGCTGGATTGCTGCATGCTGCTGTCGGAAGGATGTAACTCTCTCTCACCAGTCTGCCTAATTCATTCCGTTTTGTATCTCAAATTCATTTATATTGTCTGTGGATTTTCTGAAGGTAAAAATAGAACCAAATCCCAGTTTTCACTTGCCGGGAATTTGTCAGTGCACATTTTTCCTTGAGAGCCATCTCAAAAAGCAGCTTTTTAACTGCTTTTTTTTGCCGTAAAAAAGGAGCAGAGCCAGAGTTATGCCCCAGATTTTCTCAGAAGCCCCCTGGTCTTGCATTTGCAGTTTAGAGGTGTTTGATCTTGGACAAACTGGGAGAGCCACGGTGATTTTGTTGATGAAACCCTCAGGAAATGAGACAATTTGGGACACAGTGAATGATTTGGCATGAGGGTATCCTTGGACCCACTTTCTGGAATGGCTGGGCATCCAAACAGGATGACCAGGAAGCCCAGCATGAGGTGGCAGCACTCAACACCTCTCAGGGACAGCCACTGCTTCCACAATTTGGGCACTCTTGCCCCAAGCCAAGCTGGAGGCCATTCCTAAGATATCCAGAATCCCTGATGGTTCTTTCTTTCTTTGGGATGTGCAGATCTATGTAGGCCTGACCTGGGTGAGAGGCCAGGCACCTCCAGGCAGCTGTGGTTCAGCACGTGGAAATCTCACCTGTTCATGGGAACTGCCTGGGAATGCAGTCTCCTGTCCAGGATGGACTTGCAGGAATTAGTCAGGAAGAGCTGCAAAGTTGCAAGGCTCCGAAAACCCCCCTTCTGCTCCCAGGCAAGTTAAGTACCAGGGAAAATCCAAACCTAACTAATAAAATAAATGACTCCAAATGAATTATTGGCATTTTCCTGTTGGATACTGGGTGTCAGCCAGGCCTGGAATTGGACAGGGCTCAGGAAGATGGCAAATCCCATTAACAGTCAGAGACACGTTGTCTTGATGGAGAGGAGGGGGGAATTCTCCTGTTGATTGCTCCAGTGATAGTCCCTGGATCAAGGTGTCCATATGGAGGGCATATGGCATTGCTTCCCATTGCCCATTGAAATTCCAGTTTCTCCTCCAGTCTAGAACAGCAAAGATGCCCTGGGCTGGCTGAAACCCAGGCCTCTTTGGGAATGAGAGAACCCCAGATTCACCCTCCAGGAGCAGGATAAGAGGACTAACGTCACGCTGTCATTTCCATCTGATCCACAATTGCTCTCCAAACTGAAGATGTTTTGTCCTCAGAGGTTTTTTTTTTCCCAAGGACAAAATCGTCCTTTACCAGATGCCAATAAAATGAGCTCTACCCACACCTGATCCTCCCTGATCCCACCAGTCCCTGCATCTCATTTTGCTCCAGGATCAGTTGTTGCACTTGCTTTCAGAGAGAGTGTGAAATATTTACAACAATCCCCGCTTCATTTTCCAGGTCACCCTATCACTGGAATTTGGCAACCTTCAGGGAAGATGAAAGCAAAGGATCTTTATCATGGAGCCCAGAAGAATTTACAGTCCAAATAAACCAATTTGGAGGAGCAGGAGATGGGGCTGTGGAGGTCTGAGCTGTAACTTGTCCGCATTCCTCTGCCTCGGAATAAAATGGGATATTTATAGGAAGGAAAATGTGTCCATCCAGGCTGACACTTGGAGGCAACCTTCTTGTTTCTACATATTCATGAAGCGAGGAGCCTGTGAGCATCTCTGCAGCCAGGGGAACACTCCTTCCCAGCGTTTCCCACATCGTTCTGCTCTGCACTGATTCCATTTTGTCTGGATTTGTGTGGCTTTGAGCGGCTCCCCTTCATTACACGGCTTTGAGACACAGAGATGTGTGGCATTGGTGATCTCTGGAGTGGGGAACCCAGCCTGGGCTGTGCATCCTGGAGTTCTGGCTGGCAGTGAGCCCAGGGCCACGGGCTGTGCCCCCCACATCTGGCACCGAGCATTGCCACAGGCTGTGCCCCCCAAATCTGGCACAAAACACTGCCACAGGCTGTGCCCCCCACATCTGGCACCGAGCATTGCCACAGGCTGTGCCCCCCACATCTGGCACTCTTGCCTTCCCCCACTCCTGTGCCCTGGGGGACACCTGGAGGCAAGGACAAGGGGTGATAGTTTTAAATAAAAAGTTTAGTTCAGACATAAGGAAGAAGTTATTTACAAGGAAAACAGTGATGCCCTGGCACAGGTTTCCCAGAGAAGCTGTGGCTGCCCCTGGATCCCGGGAAGTGCCCAAGGCCAGGTTGGGACAGGGCTTGGAGCAACCTGGGACAGTGGGAGGTGGCCCTCCCTGCCCATGGAATGAGATGGGTTTTCAGGTCCCTTTTAACCCAAACCATTCCAGGGTTCTGTGATGCCCAGCAAATGCTGGTGCCCCACCACTCCTTCAGAGCCTCTCTGGGCTCAGCAGAGATCCTTGGGGGTCACAAAGGGCCGTTCTGCCTTGCTGTAAAAACTGCTGCTTTGTTCCCACCATTCCTCCCCCATCAGCCTGGCCTCTCACTGTGATATTCTGGAGGGGGTTTTTTTTTGTGCAGGATCCATCCAAAAGCCTTGGGAATGTGGAGGAGAGCAATGAGCACTGTTCTTGTCGTGTCTCAGACTTGTGAAATGTGAGTGCCATTTATGAAGGGCAGGGACCCTTCCCTGGAATATCCCGTTTGTCCAGGCATGTTCACCCTTTCCTTAATCCCATCAATCCAGAGGTGGTCTGTATCTCCCTGGGTTTCCCCAGCCTTGTCTGGAAGCTTTTCCTTGCCCATCTCCCTGGTGCTCAGGCTGAACGAAGCATTTGCAGGAGCTCAGGGCTGGGGCTTCTGGAGACCCATTGCTTGTGGACAAAGAATGGAATAATCTGTTCCTCTTTTCCCTTTTCCTTCACTGCTCATCTCTGCAGCTTTCCTGCTTTTGCTGTGCTTAGAGAAAGGGCTGTGGTTTCAGTTTTCCTGCCTGTCCCATTTGTCCTGGGCAGGGTTTTTGGTCCTCTTCATCTTCCCTGGTGCAGAACAACCTCTGCCTTTCACTTCTTTAATTTTTACCCCTTGTTCTTCCCCGTGTCCAAGTCGGCAGGAAATCCAACCACCCAGAGCCTTCAAAAACCCTCACAAACACAGAATTTCTGCCCACCCATCACCATTACACACAGGTTTTTATTCTATATTTTTCTCCAGCTCTGAGGCTGGTTTATATGTGCATATATTTGACCTCAGAGGGATTATTGCAGCCACAAGAGTAAATAATGCAGCGGTGAATTATAAAAGTGAATACCTGAAGATGAAACCTGCCCTATCCCACTCACTGCTTCCTAATGGGAATGCCTGTGATTTATGACCTTCTGATAAAGACATTCTGATGGAGAAAAGATGCAGTTAGAGGCAGGCAGGAGAGGTGTCACGTAGTTTATGGGCTTTGAACTTTTATTTTGGGGCTAGAAACACAGATCTAAAAGGCTATTTATCAGAGCTGGGGGAACATGAAGATATTTGCTGGTATTTTTAACATATTATTTTCAAATATTGCTGGGAAAGTTGGGTTTTCCAGCAAGAAATTTCTGACCAGGTCGTAAATATGTTTTCTCCCCAAATACTGATATTTTTTCCCATTTATTTTGCCCCTGACAGTGAGGATTGCTGCAAAATGCAATTTTTTTGCTCTTAACATATAGGACGATGTATCAATACTTTGGGAAGATGAAGATGTTGGAGCCTTTAGGCCTAGAAGTGATAAATGGAGAGTGTCTAGGGTGAGATAATTACAAAAGAGTTGCAATTATTGTTGAAAATCCAGGCTAATTTGCATGCAGGGCTGCCAGGTTCTGTTTCAAGAAGGTGAACGAGCTGGATTGACAAATTTGTTAAATCTGCTGGAGAAGCACAGTTTAAAATAATAACAATAATTAGCAGTAATATAATTGATCTATTTTGCTCCGTGCATGACAGGAATTCACTTCCAATTGAACCAGCAAATTAAAGCAACATTTAGCATACTAAACAATATTGCTGCTGAAAACCTCTATTTATATCTGCCAATAATTGTTATCTAACTCGGAGGGATGCAGCCCCTCTGCAGTCACCTTGTGGTGCAGCAAACGTGGGAATTGCTGGAAAACTGCTGGAATTTTCCAATAAAAGGGACCATATCTGGAGCATCAAGACAGGGCAATAATCCACTGCTCCTCGTCCTACCAGTGAGCTGGTTTTTTGTGTTAGGAGGTTAAACAAAATACAGTTTGGTGGCCAAACCTGTGTTCTCATGGGCATTTTCTGGTTTGAAATCAAATAAATTATAACTGTAGGGAGAGGATGGATTGAAAAACCCACCACAACAGTCAGCCTGTGGTATCTCTCATGCCATCTACAAGCTGGGGTTTTGTGTCCAGAAGGTTCAATGGAATCCAGTTTGGTGGCCAAATCTGTGTTCTCATGGATATCTTCTGGTTTGAAATCAAATAGATTAAATCTGCAAGCGTGGGGAGAGGATGGATTGGAAAACCCACCACAACAGTCAGCCTGTGGTGCACCTCCTGCCATCTGCAAACTGGGTTTTTGTGTCCAGGAAATGCAGTGGAATTCGGTTTGATGTCTAGATTGATGTCTTCTGGTTTGAAACCAAGTAAGTCAAACCTGGAAGTGTGGGGTGAGGATTGAAAAAACACTACAACAGTCAGTTTTGGGGGGAAAAACAGCCTTTGGAAATGAAAGTAGTGGAAGCTGTAGCATAATCCTGGGAAAACAAAAGGGACACATCCTTTTTTACTCCTTCTGGAGGTTTTTTTGGGTGGAATCAGGAGAATTTTCCATCTGGCTGTATGAGGATATATTTGGGCCTTTGCTGTCATTCAGAGCTGAGCTATAAAACCCCGGAGAAATCAAAGCTGGTTTTTTAGACATTGTCAAGTCCAAGCCAGGATAGACAAATCTCAATGGAAGGCTCAGCAAAGCCTTGCCTGGGGCCAAGCTTGTGCCATCCCATGAGAGCCCTTCCACCCCAACCTCCAGTTTGCTGCTCATGGCTCTCCCAGCCCCTGGAGGCTGCTCCAGTGGGCAGGTGGAGGGGGTTGGCACATGGGCTGTGCCAGCTGTGCCAAGGCCACGCCGTGCCCCCTGGTTTGGAGAAGACAGAGCCTTTCCCTCCTTCCGGCCTGAAGAGGAGGCTTTGAAGAGATTCCATTATCCCCCATGGCCTGGAGGTCAATGTGTCCAGCTGGAGCAAGCCTGAGCTATCAGCCACAGTGTCCTGAGGAGGTGCTGCCCCACAGGCTCCTGCTGGTCCCTTGGTGACCCTTCACAAACTGGCTCATTAATTGCCTTATTGCTAATTTTATTCTGTGAATCAACCCCTCCACAGCACCCGGCAGTTTTGTCCCTCCCCAGTCCCTCCCTGGGCTTTGCATCCCCTTGTCCCCATGGTCAGGACAGGAGCTCAAGGCCCACAGCACAGAAGTAGGAACAGATTGGAATTTTTTAATCTTCTTTTTCCAGTATCTGACCAGGAAAAAAAATATCATCCTGCTCGGTGTTCACCAAGGGCAGCTCCTCTCCGATGCCCTGGGTCACGGATTCCATTTGCTGCCTCTTGCCAGTGGGGGAAATGTCTCCTCCCCACCCCAGCAATTCCTGAGAAGTTCTGGAGGTTCTGGAGGAAGGCAAAGTGCTGCAGGGCAAAGGAGCTGCTCTGCAGTCGAGGTGGTCCCACACAGCCTGGGAGGGGACAGGAGCTGGATCCTGCTGTGCTTGAAGCCTCGAGGTGGAATTCACTGGGAAACATCGCTGACATCCTTGGATCTGGAGCTGCTGGAGAGAGCCCAGAGGAGGCAGCAGGATGAGCAGAGAGACGGAGCAGCTCTGCTGGGAGGAAAGGCTGGGAGAGTTGGGATTGTTCAGCCTGGAGAAGAGAAACTCCAAGGTGACCTCAGTGTGGCTTTCCATTGCCTGAAGGAGTCAACAAGAAACATGGAGAGAGAATATTTCCAACAGATGAAGTGCCAGGACAAGGGGGAATGGCTTCCCACTGCCAGAGGGCAGGATTTGATGGGATATTGGGAAGGAATTCCTCCCTGTGAGGGTGGGGAGGCCCTGGCACAGGGTGCCCAGAGAAGCTGTGGCTGCCCCTGGATCCCTGGAAATCTCCAAGGCCAGGTTGGAGGGGGCTTGGAGCAACCTTGGAGAGTGGGAGGTGTCCCTGCCATGGCAGGGGGTGGGACTGGATGGTGTTTAAGGTGCCTTCAGGAGAGCTTCTCTCCCTTGGTACTCCCTGGAGTTGAGTCAATAAAGTTAATGGAGCTCAGAGAGGGAGTCATCCAACCAAAGGAGAGTTTTAATTCTTTTTCCTATTTTAGGAAATGATGAAAACTGTCATAGACTCTGCTCTCAGCAAGGGCTGTCTGAGTTCTGGTGGAAGATTTCCCTGGAGAGCCCACTTCCAGCCCAAGGAATCCCAGCTCCAAGGGAGCCCCAGCCCAGAGAGGAAAATTGTTTCTCCCTCCTAGACTTGGTCCCTGATCTGTCTTGCCAAACCTAATACCACCATTTTGATTTAGATGGGGGATATTGAGAAAGAATTGTTCCCTGGGAGGAAGGTGAGGCCCTGGCACAAGGTGCCCAGAGAAGCTGTGGCTGCCCCTGGATCCCTGGAAGTGTCCAAAGCCAGGGTGGACAGGACTTGGAGCAATCTGGGATAGTGGGAGGTGTCCCTGCCCATGGCAGGAGGGATTTTAAGATCCTTTCCAACCCAAACCTTTCCATGGTTTCAAGCAACTCCTGCACTCTGATGCAAATTCTGTCCACAGGGATCCTTCTACAGACTTGGCTTGTGCGTGGATGAGACCTCCAAGGCTCTGGCTAATTCCTCCTTCCCAGCATTGCACCCCATCCCTGAAGGGAAGTACCACATGGAAAGAGTCAGGACAGTGCCCAAAACTGAGCCTGAGAGGTCCTGACAGATCTCCATGGCGCATGTCAGACTCCACCTGGCTCCCTGCCTCATTTAATAAGTGACCTGCTTTCCCAGGGACTGATATTAGCCAACAAACTGCTTAATTTTACTGATTAATTAACACAGGGAAGAGGTCTGACCTTGCTGTGGAGGTAATAATGTTCCTTACTGCACCACGGGGGGATGGTTTAATCCTGTGACCCCAGAGCAGCTGGATCATTACTGCCTGGTGAACAGGACGCTGAAAATCCTTTTTCCTGATGGGAACGTGGGTGAGCCAAGCACTCAAAAAAGGAATTGTCTGGTTTATGCCATCAGGAGATCAGGAGATAATGACAGAGCAGGAAGGGCATGAAGTGCATGCCTGTCTCCAGGAACATCAGCCAGCCACGTGCCAGGAATTTCGGGGAGGAGGCGTCTGCTCTGTCAAAAGGAGGAGTTGAAAGGAAAGCAGAGGAAACTTTGCCTTTTGTTCTCGGGTGATCAGAGTGAAGCAGCCGGGGAGAGAGGGGGGAGATGGTTCTGAGCAGGCACGGAATCCACACTCCTGGGGTTTGGGACCACATTGGGAGTGTTTGGATGGATTTACAGCCCCCCTGAGCTCCCCTGGGGCTTTTGCTGACCCAACAGGCCTGCAGATAGACAGGGGAGCAGGAACTGCTCCTCAGCCTTTGGCTGGGTTTTAGCTGTGACCAGGGGCCTCAGCACCTTTTCCTGCAGCATTTGGTGGTGGCAGTTTGGGTTTGGTGCTGGTGACAGGGCTGGTGGTGGCTGTGGCTCAGCACTGACCAGTCACCACCTGGCCAATCCTTCAGGTACCAATCCCAGGGAGTTTTTCCCTCCCTGGTTATAAAGAAGGGCTGGGGTTATAAACCAGGCACCCTCAGCACGGGCTGCATTTGTATCCTCGGGAAATTAATTCATTTACTGCAACCTCAATTCCATTCCCTACTTCAGTCCTTCCTTGCCTTTCCATAAGAACAAAAACAGTTCGGTGACAAACTCCTCTGATTCCTTCTTCTCTTTTTTCTTCCTTTAAAGTCATTTACCACTGCAAACTCCTGCTCTGACGCCCATTAACCATCCTTCACTTCATCCTGTTATCCCTGCACAGTCCTGTGGCCCTGGCTTCTGCAGGACCCTTCCCATGGCAAGGTCAAAGAGGCTGAGATGCCACCATCATCCTGTCTCCCCAGGGGTCGCTCTCCTGGTCTGTTGGAATACACTGGATGCCTTTCCCCCCTTTTCCATCACGACTCAGAGATAATGGATGCATCTTAGATATCCAGCCTGACAGTACCTTCCTCCCTAATCAGCCCTCCAGACCAGTTCTGAGTTTCTTGTGAATAAATCCAGCACCAGATCCGGGCAGAAACGTCTCAGGCGAATGTTGTGGAGTTTCTTCCCCCGTAGGAAAATGCAGTCGGACTGAAATCAAAACATTTTGAAGGAAACGTGTTGATTTCGACTGGGAAGTATCAAAACAGATTGTTTCAACTTTCTCGCTTTGTTTTGACAGTATCAAAATGTTTCATTTCCATGAGGTAAAAACATTCGGGGTTGATTTTGCTCTCAGTTTAGTTTTGACTTTCCCTTTCCGTGAAATCATTGTATTTTTGTCATGAAAAGCTTGAATAGAAGTCTGTGGAAGTGCCAAAATCCCCCAGTGGGAACCCTCCAGCATTGAAGGTGTTCCCAGGTCAGAGTAGGAGCTCTCCTTTTCCTTGGCCACCCCCAGCCCATCAGAGCCACCCAAACAGGGCAGAAACAAACCCAAATCCACCTCTGGAGCCAGGGCTGAGGAGAAGGAACCACAGTCAGGTGCCTTTCCTCAATTTATTTCCTCACATCCTGATGTTTGCTGCCAACTCCTTGGGGTGCTGCTGGAGTTCCCCACCCAGTGCTAAGAAAGCTTTATGGGAGACATGAACGCCAAGCCACATCTTCATTTCTCACCTCCGCTCTTAACAGCTTTTGTTCCTGGAAGGAAGGAAGTGTTTTATGTCCTTCAGTGAGGCAGATCCATCAGCAGACTAAGGAAAACAATTAAAGCAAGGTAACACGTAGGAATTAACCTCTAGGGGATAGACCCAGCTCAAATGACTACTCTTCCTCGGCCTGTCTGCATCACAAGGTGGTGATTCATTTCTCCCTGCTGCTCACTAGCGTGCTCTAAAGATTGGAGAAAATTAGGAGGGAGCTTGAAAATCCCCAAGCTTCAAAAGGTTCGATTTCCTGGGCCTATTTTTTGTTCTGCTTTCCCACTGGCTGATGTCCCACACAGCTTTTCCCAGGCATTTGGGGATGTATTTGTCTCTTGTGCGTCGTCATGGCTTGGGAAAAAAATGGGTTACTTTCCAAAGTGACTTTTTTTGTGTCTCTCAGCCGTGCCTGAATGATGTGCATTACTTTAGGTGGAGGAGATGAGGGGTGAATGACCTGTGAGCTTGACTTCCCCCTCTCCACGGGGATATTACTCTAGTGTCTCTTTCTCTGTTCTACCTCTGAGTGTTTTAGGAGGTTTGGTATTTTGGAGACTCCTTTCTTCCAGCAGCTGAGGTTAAAACTGGCTGAGATGAGAACGGCACATCCCCTAAGCTTTATTTCTGCGAAATCTGAAGAGTTACAGGAGTTTGAGTGGATGGGTGCTGGGCCCCGGGGGGAAAAAGACCCAAAAGCAGAAATAAGCATAAAACAGGTCCAAGGCCTGCAGAGAGCAGAAGGAAGGGATGGGAACCTCAAAATAATGCACAGAGTCCTTCGTCAAAGCACAAAGAGCACAAGTGCAGCTTCTTCTGAGAGGCAAAGCAAATCCCCTGTACCTGGAGCCCTGCCCAGGGTTAATTTAATGGGTCCAACCCAATCCCTCATCCCACACTGCTGAGGCCAAGGCGTCACGTGGAGTGTGAGTGTTTTAGGAATGGAGTGTGAGTGTTTTAGGAATTCATTAGGAGTGGGATATGGGCAGGAATCTCTTAAATGAGCAAAAGCTTCAGCGGAAAACTTCTCTCCACCACAATTAAAAGCAATTCTGTGCGTGGGTTTGGGGGTGCAGCTGCATCTGATCCCCGGCCCCTCCTCTGCCCCTCACCACAGGACACAGCTTCTCCAACAGCCACAGCCTTGGACAAATGACAGCATAAAACCACATCCCTGGGTTAAAAAGGGGGAGAAAGGAAGACTGAGAGAGAATGAAATGGGGCTGTGGCAGGAGGGAAAACAAACTCCCACTGAGCTGTTATTCCAGCCCTGGTGGAAGCCCAAGATCATTCACAGGAGCCCTCAGAAGTTCATAAACACCTTTTGTTTGTAGTTTCCACTTTGACTTTGTTCAGACTGGAGGGGACAAATGCGTTCCTGTCGCTGGCTGCTGATTCTGCTACTTCTCCAGAAAGAAATGGCTTCGCCTTCCTCCAGCGCGTGCCTCATAAAACAGGGATTAAGAGCATTTTTTCCAAATATCGTTTTTGTAATAGCGCGGCCCCAAACCCCTTCAATCAGCAAACTTGAGCAGGGCTTGACAGCCTAAACTGCCATTCCTTAACCCAGAGGACAAGAAGTGCCATTTGCACATGGCTGAGTGGCGAGCAGCAGAGATTCATGTCGGCCGCTAATTGCCTTTGGCTCCGAGCCACGGCACAAACGCTCCGGCACCCTGCACATTCCTCCTCTGATCCCATCTCGGGGAAATGGCTTTGCCTGGATTCCAGTGACTCAGGAGTGCCTGGAGCCAGAGTTCCCTCAGGAAGGCGGGCAAGGAAAGGACAGCCGGGGAGGAAAAGTTCTCCAGCAATGCCTCAGGAGGCGAGGCAGGAGCACGAAGCTCCCGTTAAAGCCTGCTGTGAATGTCTCTGGATATTTCCTTCTCCATGGCTTTCCACGTGTGGAAAGAGCACGTGGAAGAGCTTTTCTGGCCTTCCAAATCCTCTGGTGGAAGGTATCCTTGCCCACGGCAGGGGGTGGAGAGAGTTGGGCTTTAAGGTCCCTTCCAACCCAAATCATTCCATGATTCCATGATATTCTACTCTAAACCTTGTGTCCCAGTGCTGTTGGAGGTATCTGAATCTACCTGGGATGGCCACACAGGATTGGAAAATAGCACAGAGGAATTACAAGCTCCCATCAAGTGACTTTCAGCAGCCCTGAGGTGGATGCTCCTTCAAATGACCCTTTCTGCCTGCAGAATACCCCAGGTCAGCTCAAACCTGGGCCAGGTTCCAGCTCTGCCTCATTCCCAACCTCTGATCCCTGAAAACTGAGTCAGGATTGAAGGGGTAACTCCACCAACCCTTGTCCACAGAACACTGCAGAAAAAAATGACCAGTTCTGGGATCTGGGCCAGAATCTGCAGCAAATAATATGAACAAGGTTTGTGAATGTCCAGATTTAGCAAAAAACCTGAGCAAGCCTCCTTGAAACTGGGGAGAGGCAGGACCTTAAGGGTCCTTCAGGGGAGAGAAAGGTGATGTTGGCACTGGGGTGAAGGAGGTGATTGTCCAGGGCACACAGGTGGGAGACCAAAGTGGGGGTGCAAGGAGATACTGAGCTGCTTCACTACAGACTCTGCCATCCTCAGTGGGCAGCCCTGATATTTTATGCGCTTTTAAAATTCTGCAAATAACTTCCAGAAGTTACAAACGTACAAAAGTTCTACAAATGTAGAAATAATATTCTACAAATAACTTTTGGGGTGCTTGGCATGAGCATTCCCAAAAAAACCCTGGCATTTCCAGGAGTCTGCACAATCTTCCCTAAAGCCACGTGACAGAAGTTATTGATAAACTTCATTAAATCCTGGGATGGTTTAAGTTGGAAAGGACCTTAAGGATCGTCCAGTCTGCCAATCCCACTTGTTGGATTTGTCAGTCCTTAGGAAAGAATGATAAATTTTGATTTCCTGTATCCTTCTGTTCTCATTGGTGATGTTCTGTAACGAAATACGACTGGCATGGATTTTCTTTTAATGGATTTAATTTAAATGATGGCAAATCATTCCAAGTGAAGTGCAGGATATGAAATAGCAGTCTACTCCCATATTTACACTCCTAACAACCCAAAATATGGGATTTCACAGCAATAAGGAGCTTTCATGGAAACAGCCCAGGACTGCCTCCAAACACTGTGTGCTCTGCACCTTCAGGCAAAACAGCACATGCAGGCCCTAAAGCAGGAGCAGTGAGGATCTGGCAAGTTTAGTTACATCCACAGAGGATGCCACGAGGATAATGCCAGACTTTCCAGCTGACTGCAGGGGAAATATCCATGGTGAGAACCAAACAGTGTTTCCCTGGGGAGGACAAGTCAAGCTAAAGATCCCTGTGCTGAGCAGGCAGAGCTGGAGCTGCTCCATCAACCCCATGGATCAGGCTTGGGTCAGAATTGCAGAATTTTAAAATTTCCATCAGGAATTGTAGTGATGGGATAAGGGGGAATGGCTTCAAAGTGACAGATGGCCAGGCTGGGTGGGATATTGGGAAGAAATTGTTCCCTGTGAGGGTGGTGAGGCCCTGGCACAGGGTGCCCAGAGAAGCTGTGGCTGCTCCATCCCTGGAAGTGTCCCAAGGCCAGGTTGGATGGAGCTGGAGCATCCTGGGAGAGTGGGAGGCATCCCTGCCCATGGCAGGGGGTGCCACTGGATGGGCTTTAAGGTCTTTCTCAACCCAAAGCAGTTTGTGAGTCCACAGTTCTCGGAAGCTCTGGAAATTTTCTGGGACAGGATGGGGCAGCAGGAGCACTGTGTGGTGCTGCCAGGGTTTGTGGTCACTCTTTTCCCAGAAATAACTGCAGAAGCTGGGCATTCCTTGTGGATTTGGGAGTGCCACCACCTCCCTGCCCTCTGCAATGCTCCTCAGAGTCCCTCATGTCACAGTGCCCTGACCTGCTGCCTCCTCCAGTGAGTCTGACAATTTAAATGGGAAGGAGGAGCTGCTCCAGGAAGAACATTCTGCTGTTTTGGGGCCAGATCAGCACCTTTGAATCTGTATCAGAAGAAAGATGATCCTCTTGCTCTCACCAGGAATTCCTTTGCAGGTTGTCACTTCCAGCTCCCACCCTGCACTCGTTCAGGGGGGTGATGCAGGAAGAGCAGGATGTTCCTGCAGCCTGGAGCCAGGCTGGGCCTTTCCTTGCAGTTCTGGGGGCAGACAGAGGTGTGCAGTGGCATGGAAACCTTGGAGAAATGGGGGAACTAATGAGGAAAATTGTCAATCCCAGCTGAGTGAGGCTTCTCCACCTGGCAAAGGCCCTGACCAAGGATATGTCAGTGATAATGAATCTCCTCTCCATTACCAGGGACAGCCTGAAAATACAACTATTCTGTATCTGTCTCCTTCCTGCTATAATAACTGGGACCAGATAAATAGAAATTCAGAGTGATACTAGACTTAGAAATCAGTTAGTTCTGACTCCAAGTTTATGTTTTCCTTCTTGCCTTTTACTAATTAGCATTAAATCAAAACAGTTTGTTCAACTCTTTAATGTGTTTCCCCTTATTTTCAAAGCAGGATGCATTTCTCTCTCTTCTGGATTAAAAGCTCTTTTAGGGAAAACACCTCCAAATGCCTCATTTCTCTGCTTTTGTTTTCCACCTGTTAGCAATAAAAGCGCTTTCCTAATAAGCATGAGAGATTTGTGCATCAGGAACAGAGATTTGATTTGTGAATACCTGCTTGGAAATGCTCTTCTGAGGCATGTCAGATGTGTTCAAATCAGGGATCAAATCTATTCAAATCAGCTGTGAAAACTCTGTGTGCTGCTCCCAGCCCAGGACACTTGGATAAGGTGGGTAAGGAAAGGACCAGATCCGTGGTGGTGACATTCACTGGCTCCTAAGGAAAGTGTTCCCTGAGGATTCACTTCTGGCTGTAAAATACAGCCACAGCTTCACTGACCAGCTTTCTGCTCTCAACTCCCCAGAGCAACTGGCAGGAAGCAGCAGGGGCAGGGAGAGGCTCCTACTCCATGGATTCACCTCCTCTGCCACTGCCAGTGATGGAGAAGGACCGAGCTCAGTCCTGGAGTCATCCATAAACCACCCACAAGTCAGAGCAGCCCTCCTCCAGATGATTGCAGGTGCATCCACCAACTCTGGAGTCTTGGGGACATGGAACAAATACATTTGTATTCCAGGGAAACCAAACAAATGGGAAAATCTCTGGCTTTTTCTGTGGAAACAGGAGTGAGTGTAGCCAGCGGTGGGAGCACAGCTGCTCTGCCCAGCAGCAGGATAATCATCCCTACTGCAGATCCCTGCTCTGCCACTCTGTGGCTGCAGGCACACAAGGAGGGACTGGAGCAGCATTTTTATCTTCACAGAGGGGACTGCAGCTGATGATTTCACTGGCATCATGGGGCCCTTGCAGCATCACAGCCTGGTTTGGTCTTTCTCCCCAAGCTCCAGTGACCTGGAGCAGCTTTGGCTGAGTCTCCACAGGCTGGGAAGGAAGTCACATTTAAATTTGCCTCTGGAGGGGACCTAGGAGAGTGGATTTCCTGCTGGAGGTGAACTGGGCTGTGTTCATAATGCAGCGTGTGGTCCCCTCAGACTCCATCAGCCTGCAGAGGACAGCAAACAATTCCACTGCCAGCTGGCAGAGCATTCCCAGAGGGAAAGCAGCCTCTCTCCTAATCCTACCTGAAGCAGGAAGGCTGAGCTTGGTCTGTGTACACAGGCACAACACTGGTCTGGCTCAGGTGAAGACAAGGACGTTCAGACAATGGAGTGACAGAAGGTCAGAGGCAAATCCCTGCCCATTCCTGTCCCAGGGTTGGGATCCCCAGCCCAAGCAGCCCGTGAGGTCTGGAGGTGGAGGGCAAACCCAGCCTCTCACAGCCTGTCCTCATTTGCTCCCCAGCCCTTCAGCTGTGGTCACATTTCCTCCAGAGCTTGGCGAGGAGTCTTCTACACCCAGACCTGAGTTATGATGGAAAGTGCTGCTGGTGGAAACCAGGGAGAGCCCCCTCAGCACAACAAGAAGGTTGCAAGGGATGCAAAGCCATGGAGAGGTTTAAAACAGCGTCCATCCAGGGCTGCAAGGGCAGCTCCCACCTCTCTGGGGCTTTTCAGGGCCCTCAGCTCTTTCTGTCCAACCCAGCACGGAGCCCACGTGCAGGAAGAGCCTCAGAGTTTTTGGATTGGACAAGTCTGGGCAGAAGTTTTCTGGTGGTGTCAAAAGCTACGTTTGTGACTCCCTGCCAGCTGTCAAATCCTCATTTCGAGCACTGGAGGTCTGAGTTTCTCAAAGAAACCATTGTCAGGGTTTGTTTAAAATGAATGAAACTCTATTTTTTCCCTAATCTTGTTTATATTGATCCCTCCTATGAAATCAAGGAACATGTAATCAGCTTTTCTATATATCACAGGCTGCTAAAGGTCACCCAAATACCTACACCAAGCCAAAATATGAATGATGGCAAATATTTCCACCCTAAACACAGAATATATCTGTTACAGCCAAGGACAGAAGAGAGAAGGATGTTATCAACATCTATTTTAATTTATGGCATGGAAGAGAAAAGCCCTGAACAAGCACCCTGTGCCTGCCTAATCTAATGAAAGCCACTTTTCACCTGGAGCTGAGTTGGGTTCCTTAAGCTTCACGCCATGGAGGGATTTTCCATACCTGGATGTTTTGGGAGCAGATTTGTTGTACCTGTTCCCTGCTTCTTGTTGGCCTAGAAGCAGTGATGATCCAAACCTGGCACAACACCCAGCAGATGCTCCCCAGCCCTGCCCAAGCACACCAAGGACTGCACATGATTTTGGGAGGTGAGGAATTGTGTGGAGCACACCAGGAGTCAATCTTGATGTCTCCACTCCGTGACTTCCAGCCCTCGGGCTACAGATCCCAGCTCTGCCTGTGGAAAGGGGGTGAGGATTGGTCTGGTTCCCTTTCAGGATTGTCCACAGCCCTGTTTGTTTCTTACCCAGCAGCTCCTTGGCAAAGTCTGCTCTGATTTACAGCCTGTACTGCTGGAGTTGGATCCCTTTGTCCCCTGAGTCTTCTTGGGAATGACTCAGAGCTGGAATGTGTCTGTCCTCACCTTCCAGTCTGGGCATGAAGGGTTAAACTCCAGATGGTGACAGCTCCTAATCCAGGGAGCTCATGAAAGCAGAGGAAGCCTGGACAATTTATGATTTCATTTGAGAGGAGGATGAGATGCTGAGGCTGGCAAGGCTGACAAGTGAGGCCTCCTCTTCCTCCTGGATGGGATTCCAAAATCAGGAGAGACCTCTCTGGCCATGAATGCTGGGCTCCATTTCTCCCCACCCTGCCCAGATGTGATGGAATAGGGCCATAGTGCCAGATATGTTTTCACTCTAAGTGCTGAACTATTCCCTAAGGAAATTAGGAAGTACCCGTTTGGGCAGACAGAGTTTCTGGATAGTCCTTGGAATGGCTTTTCCTTCCAGGTTGGAGTTCTGTCCATCTCCTTGGGACAGGGAAGGACCACTGACTCCTGCCAGCCTTCAAAATTGCCTTGCAAAGAAGAACAAACTCTTGGATGGCCGAGGTGGGTCAGGGGTTTGTTTTTCCAGATCCTTCTCCCTTTGTTTGTAATGCCCACTGACATTCCAGAGGCTGCATGACTGAGTATTTAATATGAGAAAACACTTCCTGGAAAATAATGACCCATGGAACACTCCCAGAGCTCTGGAACACAACAGCAGAAGAGGCAAAGATTACTAAACAGGCAAAAATTCCATCCAGGTACGGCTCCAGCTCTCAGCAGGTGGTAGGAATAAGAGATGGTGAAGGCAGAGATAAATGTGGTGTCTCCTGACACTGGGAGATAAAAGCACACTGGAGCCAGGCTTTTGTGTCTGTCTGTTCTCCAGGAACTCTTGGAAAGAGGGTTCTGCTTGTGTTTTGTTGGAATAGAAGCCAGACTGCATAAAAAAGATCATCAGGGGCTGTGTTGTTTTTATTATCTGTGATTTTTTTTGCCTTGTGCTAATGGATCCCAGACCATCCCAACCCAAACCTAGCAGGGGGAGAGCTGGAGGGATCCCTCCCTCTGCCAAAGCTGAGCTGCTGAGCATCTAATCACAACCAGGAGATGGGAACCAAGCCCAGAGCTCTTCAATGGCCACTTCCCAGGGAGAAAGAAGGATTGGAAAGCATCCCAAAGTGTCCAAAGGCAGCTTGGATCCAGCTGTTTCAAGCAAGGCTCAGAGGTGAGCACAGCTGAACACCCCTGTGAGACCACTGGGGCCCTTCCCATCCCGTACCTGGAGTAAGGAGCAGGAAAACTGGAGCAGAGCAAGGCCTGTGCACAGCTTTCTGCAGCAACCTGAGCTGCAAATCCATCGGAATCCCTGGATAATCCTTACTTCCTGTACAAGAAAAAGAGATCAGAAAGGACATGAGCAGAGAGTGGCTCAGGCAAACAAGAGGAGATGGGTTTCATCCATTCCCTGGATGCTGTTCCTGCCAAAGGATTTGGTGACTGCTGAAAGTCAACTTGGATCAGGGAGGAAAAATCCATTAATACAGATACTAGGGCCTCTGGTTGTTCCATCTCTGGTTTAGGTTGCATATTAGAACAAATTTCTTCACTAAAAGGGTAGTCAGACACTGGAACAGCTGCCCAAGGCTCTACCTAAGTCATGTTCATGGAGGGATTTAAAGGATGTGGATGTGGCACCTGGGGACAAGGGTCAGTGGTGGCCTTGAAAGTGCTACAGGAATGGTTGGAGTCGATCTAAGAGGGCTTCTCCATCCTTAATGATTCCTACACATAGATAACAAAACCCTTGAGCTGGAGCTCATGGGGAATGTTACCTGGCTCTGAACTCAATCCACACTTGAATGGATCCTTCACCCAAACATCTCTAATCTGCCAAGGCCTAGAGTGGTGATGATGCTGGTGCAGCCTTTCTCCCTCTCCCTGCTTGGTCCAGGTCCTCCCCAAATCCACTAAAACCACCATGGAGGCAGGCTGGATCTCCTTATTTACCAATCCTTATGCTCACAGCTGGGAAAGTCCTGCTGTTCAGTGGATCACGCCTCGTCCAGTGAATGCAAGCAGGGGTAGCCCCTTGTTTTCAGTACACTGCCGGCATATTTCTGCCAAGCAGAATTCCCTCCAGAATTCCTCACTGGGACCCGATGCCAGCCAGTCAGGAAGACAAAACAAGCCTTGTCTGATGAATATGGAGCAGGGGAAGGGCGGGAGGGAAGGTGGGGAGCGTCAGGGATTCACTGAGCGCTCCAAAGGGCGCTCACGGCTCAGCACACCAGAACTGCAAACACCCGTGACTCCAGCAGGCTGGGGGCCACACCTGGGGACAAATGGACACTTTGGAAAGGCAAATTCTCTGCCAGTGAGAACCGCTTGCCCCAGAGCTCATTCCGAGCTTGGCACCAAAAAAGACGGAAGCGCCTGGGGCGCGCAGAAGGGTTCCTGAAATGTTCCATTTGTCCCGTTTTGGGCTGGTGGCTGCTGGCTGTGTTTATGGGCAGTGCATTAACCCCTGGGTGAAACGATTGGCACCAGCGGCTTCCCGGTGCCCTTCCCACTCTGCTAAATCCAGCAGCAGAGAATGGGATGCATCCAGCACATGGCTAATGTGGGATTGCAGCGGGAGCCCCGCTGGAAATGGAGAGAACCCTGCGAGGGGCGGTGTGAATTCATTAGGAATCCGTGCGGCTCCAATTGAGAATATCTGAGCAGTGACCTTCATACAAAATGTATCGTGCAACACTCTCTATTAAAATAATCATAAACACAGTCAGCAGTAAACAAAACAATCCAAATGTGCCTGGAAAATAAATGCAGCCAGGGGATGGTGGATGGAGCGGGGATTAAATTTCCATTTAGGTATTACAGGCCATGAAGGGTTTTTTTGTTGTTTCTTTTTTTTTTGCCTTTTCTCTTTTCAAACAGTGTTTCCAAAATCAATAGCAGGGGGAGGGAAATGGGGTGATTGGGAACATGGGGAGTAATTGCTCTGGTTTGTCACTGCTTGTGTTCCATGTTGGAGCATCCATGAGGGGAGGAGGCTGCTGAAGCCAGCTCCAGTCAATATTTGTGCAGAGCACAGGGAAAATCCTGCAGTTCTCTGGGCTTTTGGATCCTATGCTTCCCCTCTGCCAACATCTGTCCTTCCCATTGGGATGAAACAATGGATTCGGGATCAAACCACCGCGGTGCAAGATGACACAGGAACACACAGAGCACGGCAAAGCCAGACTGGGATCGGTGGGATGGCAAAACAGAGCTACAGAGAGACTTCCAGAGGGAGGGATGAGCTCCTTCCCAGGGCTGTGGCAGCGTTGAAGCCAAAGGCTTCTCCCGTTTTGTCTCTCTGAGATGCTACAAACGAAGTCCTGCTGTAATCTTCAGTCCCGTGCTGGCAGGAAAGGTGATGCCCCAGAGGAGAAGCTGAGGTTCCTTCGTGCACCAGGTAGAGAAACCAAAGGCCAGTGTCTGCTGGGAGTCCCAGGCTGGTGGCCACTCTCTGCTGGATACATCCAGCTGTCCCTAAAAATGCAGAGCTGGGAGCACTGAGCAGGAGCAGGGGTTGTCATGGCTGCCCAGCAAGGATCATCATTCCCAGAGGGTGATCAGTGAGTTTGGGAGTCTTCAAAGAATCCCAGGAATGGTTTGGGTTGGAAGGGGACTTAAAGCTCATCCAGTCCCACCCCCTGCCATGGGCAGGGACACCTTCCACTATCCCAGGTGGCTCCAAGCCCCCTCCAACCTGGCCTTGGACACTTCCATGGACCCAGGGACAGCCACAGCTTCTCTGGGCACCCTGTGCCAGGGCATCCCCACCCTCACAGGAGGAATTTCTTCCCAATATCCCATCTAACCCTGCCCTCTGGCAGTAGAAAGCCATTCCTCCTTGTCCTGTCTCTCCATCCCTTGGAAATAGCCTTTCTCCATGTTTCCTGTCTGCTCCTTCAGGCACTGGAAGGCCACAATTAGGTGACCTGGAGCTTTTCTTCTCCATGTTGAACAATCCCAGTTCTCCCAGCCTCTCCTCATTATGTTGTAAGAGTCTCCTTCCCTGTCAGTAATCCCCATGTGGTTTCACCAGTGCCCACCTTGCTTTGATCTCTTTAGAAGCCGTTCCAGCTTGGGGTTTTTCCCCATATTCCACAAGTTTCTTCAAAATCTTCATTTTTTCCTTCTAGACCTGTTGCCTTCTCTGCAGGAGCAAACTCAGAATATCAAATGTTCTGCAGTCCCTGCTTTTCTTTTCCATGCCCTCAGGCCCTGCCTTTGCCCTTCCATTGGATGATATTCCCAGCAGCCCTTGCCAGGGGACCTGCAAAACCATGGCAAGCATCTCAGGGGTCAAGATGGAGACAATTCCCACTGTCTGGCTCCCCTCTCCCACCCTCATCCCACCAGCCTGAGTGCTCCATCATTTTCATTCTTCATCCAGCTCTGTTCTTCTCCCACAGCTCTGCTCTGCTCTGCCTCCACCCCAGCCTCCAGCACAATCCCTAGGAAAATATTCATTTTCAGTCTGGGCCTTCCTGGATTAGATGCAATCTTTAGTTACACAAGGGAAAAACAAGCAAGAGCAGAGGCTCCAGAGACAGCCTTTTGCTGGAAGTTTTAATATACTTTGAGAGTTCCAGTGAAGTTCGAATTTCTCAATTTTCATTCTCTCCTGACATTTCCCAAATTTTTGATCACATCTTTTTTTGGATGATCAGCCTTTTATCCATCCTCACTGCTCCTTTCTCCTTTTGGGAAGGTTCCCATCTTGCTGCTAATATATGTTTAGTCACCCTGCCATAGCTGGAATTTTTTGCAACCTGTTTTCCCTGTTACTTATCAGCCAACTTCCAGACTGCCTCTTTAACTTTCAAGCCTCCAAGTTTTCCAGCAAGTTTCTGCCAAATTTCCTGGATTTGCCCTTGTGATTTGAGAGAAATCCACATTTTCTTCCCTCCCCTCTGCTTCCAAATGCTTTTCTAATGGTTTGTCAGCAGTTATTTCCCATGACCACCTCAGCAGCTGTAACAAGTTTTAGGATTCTAAGGTGACAATGGATTTGTTGGATTGGATCCTATCTGAAGAAACCCCAGGGTGATGGTTTTCCTGATCTTCCCTTTCCTGTGTGTGTGCCAGGAGATGCTGGGCTGCCCTCCACGTCTGCCTGCATTCCCAACACTCCCAACTTCTGTGGTTCAAACCAGTGTCCAACACATTCCCAGTGGAAATCCTCCCCCTGCTCTTCCCTCTTCTCTGTTCCTCACCTGCTGCCATTGTGTGCCCTCAGAATTGACAAAAACGTTCATTGCATGATCTCATCTGCAGATTTTCCCCTTCTTTCCCCCTGGTTTGACATTTTCTTCCAGAGCCTTTCTAGCGATCCCACATCACTGGAATCATTCACCCTAAAAAGCACTTCTTTAAGTGAGCATTATCAACGAGCTGCCATCGATGCCTCCCTCCTGATTAGCACTAATGAATCTAATAGGCTGCTCTTATCAGTATCCCTGCACATCATATGGTTTATTGATGGACTTGGGTGCCTATTTGCTCTAATGAAAACTATGGAATTGCAGATCCATCATGCCTAAGTGGTGATGGAACCCAGAGCCAGCTGTAATTGTTGATTCCTTCGCTGAGAAGGGGATTTGAGAAGCTCTAACTACAAAAAGCCATTGAGTTAATTTTTTTTTTTTTTCTCCTAATAAATAACCCGCTTTCCCATAAAGGCAGAAAATTCACACTGATAAAGGAAAATAAATTTTCATGTAGGGCATAATTAGTTCGTGGGACTTGTCACTGTGGAAAGTTGTTCAGCTCAGGAATGGGAGCAATGGAAAAAGCTCAGGGATTAAATGGATAATCAGAAGGCCACAGTTACAGCTCTGGCTGGAAAGGGTTGGGAAGGGATACAGAGCTGCATATCCCAGGTTTGCTACATTGTCCCACAGACCAGGGTGAGTCTTCAGGTGGGGCTGGAAAGACAGAAATTCTTGTACCATTTTCTAAAGTATCTGGGGAGAAACAGGGTCACCAACCCGCTGAGTGTCTGACCTGCCAGTGCTCAGAGAGCCCCATTTCTGTCCTTTCATAGAGTCCCAGCATGGTTCGAGTGGGAAGGGAAATTAAAGCCCATTCAGTCCCACTCAGACTCCCAGTCACACCTCCCACTGTCCCAGGTTGTTCCAAGCCCCATCCAACCTCGCCTTGGGCACTTCCAGGGATCCAGGGGCAGCCACAGCTTCTCTGGGCACCCTGTGCCAGGGCCTCCCCACCCTCCCAGGGAACAATTTCTCCCCAGTATCCCATTTAACCCAGCCTTGTGGCAGTGGGAAGCCATTTCCCCTTCTTAATTCTTATTTTAAACTGCCCCATTCCCCTGTTTATAATGAAATCACTTCCTTCAGTTCCTTATACATTAAAATGAGTTGTTAATAATCCTTATATCTATGATGTGAACTCAGCAGGCAGTATTAGAATAAATGCAATAAACAACTGGCATGCTTCAGAAAATTGGGCAGTTTCATCTGAATATTTTTAATCTAAGGAAAACCTTGGGGTCTTTGTAAAATCTGAACTTTTTCGCACTTTTTGTAAAAATCAGAGCCATTTTTTACCCACCAAAATTTGGGTGCTGAGGGGTTTAAAGAAGAGGGTGATGTAAAGGTCAAATTCTCTTGGACCAAAATGTGTTTCCAGGTGGGACAGGGGGACTCAGGGGTCACTGTTGTCACACTCATGGTCAGCACAGGTGTGGGGGATTCAGGTGATGCCTTGACCTGTGCCCAGCATTAATTCCAAACCCACTCAGGCTGTCCATGCACATTCCTGGCTGGGTGACCACCAGCAGCCAGTTTTGAAGGCACCCATGACTCTGGGGACAGGTTTTTCCTGCAAACAGCCAGGAATTCCCTGGACAAACCAACCCGTGGCTGTCATTCCAGAGGGAGACAGCGAACACTCTGCAGGCACAAAGTCCTCATCCCACTTTCTCCTGGCTTTTCCTCTGATTCCTGGTACCACACAGCAATTGCTTGGCCCTGGTCTGCCCCAAGGGACACGCAGGGGACCTCCAGGTCGAGCCAGCTGTGCCACATCTGGAGGGTGTCACATCTGCACGGAGTAACCCTGACATCTAGTGGCTTCCAGAGCCTGAGCCCCGGACATCCCGAGCTGGGTGGGCAGAGCAGGGATGAGCAGGAGGCACCACGGGCTGTCCAAAGCCCCCTTCCCATGGATGCAGAGCAACAAAAAGCAACAGCTTTTCAATAGGGCAGAGCAAGGTGTGGACAACCAGCAGCACCCCGAGGGATGTTGTTGATGAAGACACTTAATGTCGCTAATGAATTATTTGGACCCTGTTGTTTTTTTCACCAGGCTGTTGGGTTTTGGTAGCCCCAAAGCTGAGCTTGCCCTGGGAACCTGGCCCAAGGGAAGCTTTTCCATGGCCTTCTTGGGAAAACAAAATGTGGGACAGTGGGTTTCACCAGGCAAAGACCTGTGCAGCCTCCCCTGTGCTGGAAATACTCCAGGGATGCTCCAGGAGCAGGCAGGAGGAGCTTTCCAGTGTGACCTCTTCTCACATTAATGCTTAAAACTCCATTTTAATGCAGAACCGAGGCCCCAGCTTCCCACTCCTGTTGCCAAGGTGGCTTTGGGGGGAGGGATTATATAGCAAGGCCTTGTCTGAGCAGGAACACCCTCTGCCTGCTCCCCAAGGGAATGATTTTGGGAGATGTGGGAGATCTGGCTGCCCTCTTGCAGCTGATCAGGCAAGACAATGTCTCAGTTCACTCAGCTTTTGGTGTCCCTGTCCCCTGGCTGTGCCACCAGCTGGGTGTCCAAACCCTGCTGCCACATCCCCCAAACCCTGCCCAGGTCCCCTGATGCAGCTGGAAATCCTCCCCAGCCCCCCCAGAGGAATAAAATATCCCAAGGGGAAAAGCCCCCAGGAGCAGAGGCAGTGAAGGTGATGGGAAACAGGGAGAGGTTTTGCTGCACCACTCCCAGTGATCACAGCAACATTCCCTGGCAAACAGAAACGCAGATCCTGCCACGTCCATGGGGTGGAGGAATTCACACAGCTTGAGAAGCAGCAAAAAGCAGGGAACAGTGATTCCAGAGGGATTCCCAAGGGCTGCTGTCCCTGTCGCCGGTGCTGGCACTGCGGGCAGGCCCAGGGGGAGCTCAGGGCTGCCAGGCACAATTTTGGCACCGTTTGTCCCTGCTGACTCCAGATTTCCCAGCAATGTGGGAAAGCCATGATCCCCACGTCTCTGGGCCCTTCCAGCTGTTGGTCCCTCAGCACTGCTCACCCTGTGATGCCTTGGATTTTAACTTTCATGTTTTTCCAAACCCTGCAGTGCTCAGGGTGGGACTCTGCAGGGTTTTGTAGCCTGGGAGCTGCTGCTCTCTCACGTTCATGTGGACATAACAAAGCCTCTCCAAGGCTGCTCTCCAAGGACACCCAGCCTGTCCTGGGCCCAAAATGTGTAACCCAACACCTTGAGAAGGGGGGGAGGTAAGCTGGGAGAAATTACATCATTAGCTAAAGTTTTAATTGGGGAATTGATGCTGATCTGCAAATGGAGCAAACCTATAAAGGTGTGAGGAACTCGTGACTCGGGGTCCATCTTGGGGTGCATTGTGAGAGCAGCCTCTGGCTCCCCAGGGTGAGCCTTGGAAGGCCTTTCAGATAAATATCCACCTTTATTCCCTTCCTCCTGTCTGGTCTCTGTTTCTAAGGAGCTACTTCAGGCATCACCTGGGAGGCCTGAGTTTGGCACTGATCCCATTCCACCAGGTGAGCAGGGCTGCCCTGGAATTCCCAGATAACCCAAGCTCTGTGCCCAGCTGGCCCAGCATGGAGCTGGTGGAGGTGAGGCAGGTCTAGGATGGGGTGAGCTGGAGCACAGCCCTCCATGTGCACTGTAACATCCCTACACTCATGGTGTTCATCCATAACCCCTCCTGGACATCCCAGGGATCCTGGATCATGCCGCCTTCTCCTGCTGCAGCCATTGGGACAACAGGCACCAACCAGCCATGGGGTGGACAGACAAACTTCTGCCACTCAATCCCCTCCAGCTGTGCCTTCCACCAGCAATTCTGGGACATCCAGACCTTGTGGGTGCATGAAATCCTGCTCAGACAGACACCCCTGGCAGCATTCCTGTGGTGTTGGTGCTCCTGCTGTGCTGAGGACTCTGGAACTCACCAGAGAGTGTGAAATCCTGGTGCTTTGCCACAGAGAAAGCTCCCCAAGGGCAAGCAGGGAGGAATTTGCCTGTTTTCACATAATCCCAGGATGGTTTGCCTTGGAAGGGACCTTAGGACCATCTCATTCCACCAGAAGGACACCCTCCACCAGCCCAGGCTGCTCCAAGGACACTTGGAGAACGGGAGGATGGGAATGAGGATTTACTCCAAGCACTGCCAAGGGACACAGTGGTCGGGGGTGTAAAAGCTCTGCTCTGTCCCTACTGTCCCCTCCAAGCTCCCCAGGGAGGGTTCCCATCTCCCCACTCAACACAAACCATTGCCCCTCTCCTCCTGCCATCCCCCTTCCCCAGACAGAAGATCCCATGATTTTCCATTCCCTTCCAGCTGTGTTTACAGTCACAGGATTCCTTGCTCCTCCTGAAAGTCACTCCCAGGGTGAAATTTGAGGTTGTAAATTATTAAAATGTTATCAAGAGCGTGCAGACTTGCCCATTTTTTTTCCTGATGGTGAAGAAGCTGATGTATAATTCAATTTTCCCCCCACACTTTCTTCAGCAATACTTAAAAACTTTCCATGCACACACACACACAGAGGCAGATCCAAACCTTATTTCCATTTATTTCAAAGTCTCTTTGGGCCAGAGGCTTTATCTTCTCCGTTTCTGCTCAGTGCTGAGAAAAGTTTGGGTGTTGTCATTATATGAATAATATATAATAATAATAAATTCAGCACTCCTCCTTTCGGAATGTTTCTTCAAGAGAAATGATTTTTAATGCTTTTTCTGAGGGAGAAGAAGCAGGTGAGAGCACATATATGGCACACAATTATTACTGTTCTCTATTAGACAGAGCAAAGCCAGCTTCAACTTACAGTTTCCTGACAGGATCTCCTTAAATCAAAACACAACCCTGATTATCATTTTCTAGATTTTAATTCCTGAGGCTGGAACTTCCTTGGCTGGTGTCTAACAGGGTTCAGCTTTCCTTAAAACAGGAAGGGAGCAAACTCTTCTTTTTCCAAACTCTTCTTTTCTCACATTTAACCAATTTTAGAACCTTGTGCTCCTGGGAAAACAAACAAACAAACAAACAAATAAACAAACAAAGCCTTGGCTGTTTGTCAGAGCAGCTGAGGTCAATGGGGGCCTCTTGGAAATACATCCAAACTTAGTCCCAGCCAAGAGCTCCTGGAAAAGACAGATTGCACCATCCCTGTAGCTCTCTGTCAGTGACTGGACACTGAAACCTCCAAATCTGGGCTCTACCCAAGGGGGAAATGTAGGGAAAGACTGGGAAGGAGGATAGAGGGCAGAGGGGTGAGGGCTGAGCAGTGGGAAAGGGCTGGAAAAGCTGCAGGGGAGGAGATGGGATGAGGTACAAAGCCCTGTCCAACCCGGCCTTGGACACTCCCAGGGATCCAGGAGCAGCCACAGCTTCTCTGGGCAACCTCTGCCAGGACCTCCCCACCCTCACAGCCAAGAATTCCTTCCCATTATCCCATCTAAACCTCCTCTCTTCCAGCTTAAAGCCATTCCCCCTTGTCCTGTCACTCCATCCATTATCCAAAGTCCCTCTCCAGCTCTCCTGGAGTCCCTTTAGGCACTGGAAGGTGCTGTGATGTCTCCCTGGAGCCTTCTCTTCTCCAGGTAAGCACCCCCAGCTCTCCCAGCCTGGCTCCAGGGTGGCTTCAGCCCTCAGAGCATCTCTGTGGCCTTCTCTGGATCTCCTCCAGCAGCTCCATGTCCTTCTGCTATTGGATCCCAGGGCTGGAGGCAGCTCTCTGCAGGTTCCCCACCAGAACACAGCAGAACAGAGGGGGAGAATCACCTCCCTCAACCACTGTCACTTCTTTATAACAATATATAAATAATGTATAAAATACATCGTGTGTACAATGTGTATCTCACACAAGATCCAGCCTCCTTCAGAGTGAGGTGAGAGAAGCTCATCCAAGGGGACTCACACTGCCCATTCCAGGAGTTCTCTTCCTACACCAGTGATTTCTACCCCCAAAATCCTTTTGGTGCTGGCAGGGAGCTTGAGCTGGGAGATCAGGGGTGAGGTGCAGTGATATCTCCCCTGTGTGTTCCCCACAAAGCTTCTCTAATCCACTCTCTGCAGTTGAGGAAGGGGGCTTTCCTCACCCTTGTGCAGCTTCTCCTGTGCTCCAGGACCTGGAGCTGCACCTCTTCCAAGGGTTTTGGTGGCACACATTCCCAGAGCTGCCACGTGGGCTGGCACATCCCACCCCAGGAGCACAAGCAGCATCCTGGAGGGAAGCTGGAGCATCAGCAGAAGCATTCCCATTACACATCTGGCAAGTCTGGCACTTTGGGAACACCAAGGAGATCCCAATGTGTGAACACGACCCAGGACACACAGTTCAGAGTGAAATGTAGCCTGGTAAATTCTCTCCTGAGTTGGGTTTAGGAGTATAAAAACTGCCAGAGAGCTCCCAGCAAACCTGGGCTCTCCACCCACTGCAATGCTGAGGTAGGAAAAATTAAGGAGAGGATGAAAAAAAGGGCTGTGAATAACAGGGAGTGAGCTGCACACAGATTTTTGTGCACAGAGCACCTGAGAAACAGTAGGGGATGGACAGCTCTGAGCTCACCCTAACATTTGTGTCCCTTGTCCACATTTCCAACAAAAATCTGACTCCACCTCCTCCAGTGGGAACTTGTATCAGGATGGATGAGGAGAGGAGGTTGTCAGTTCTCTCCAGCAGCAATGGGCACCACCATTAGGGAAGGATCACTTTTGAAGGATTGTTTTCTCTCCTTCTAATGGAAACCAATCCATCGAGGTGCTTCTCACCGTGCTGAAATAACAAAGAGGCTTTTTAATGCATCCCCCAGCCTGGCTCTGCCTTTCCCATCTCTCCTTAATGAATCTTCCAATATATGATGGGAACTGCAGATACAGATCAGCAGCAGCAGGCTGGGACTGCAAATGTATATTCCAAAAATGGCATTTTTTTTGACCCAAACAGCTTCCTCCTCCTCAGAACACACTGTTCTTCTCCCAGGTGGACTTGCAAGGAGAAGGAGACAAATAACATGGATCAAGGAAAGGTTTGGGTTGGACGGAACCTTAAAAATCCTCGAGTTCCAACCCTTGCATTGATGCCAATCATTAATTTCATTAATTGCCTTCCTGTTTATGGAACACAAACTTGGATGCAGACTCAATCTAAGAATTTAATTACGAGCAGAAATCACTTTTCTCTGCTGAACTTGGAAATTTAAAGTCACCTTTCATGCAAAGAAAGTATCTTTCAATCACGATAAATTTTTGTGAGGTTTTAAAATAATTCCTCTTTTTTTCCCCACTCACTTGCTGCCTTTCTATTAATTCTTGCAAGTGAGAAAAGAAATAATTAACCAGAACAAAAGTCTGGTTACACAAGCATCGCAAGCACCCAAGTCGTTCAGCTTAGAGAGGAGAATGAGAAGTGATTTGATCGTGAGGGATCATGAGCAGTAATAAGAATTTACAGTTATTTCCCAAAAGCAATGGGGATGGAGCGCGGTCCTCTGTTAAATCCCAGCAAAGTCAGTATTTTTAACTCAGAGCCTGGTGCTGGAATGGCAGAGGAAGCAGGAACTTGACTAAAACCCAGTGCAAATTCTGCTGTGTCCTCTCAGCTCCGAATTGAGTCATCTCTCCTCGAGGTGCGAAGCTGCCGTGCCGAGCTGTGCTGTCCTTCTGTTTGCTCTTAAGGAAAAAAACACGCTGATTTATGGCCCTGGACTTGCCTCGGAGTCGTTTACCCTGATATCTGCTTCCCAGATAAGTGGATAAATGGGAGTTGCTCCTTGCGTGCAGAGAACCCTGTCAGTAAACATGCATTATTGCTGGGATTAGCCTGAGGAATCAGAGGCATTGCTCATGCTTTGCTCGCCGCACACTTGTCCTGATTCACTCCTAAAAGCCCATCCGTTTAAACGAGCTGGTGATGGCCGGTAATCGATAGGTCCCGCTGCCGGCGGCTGTGCCGGGATGTGCCGGGAGCAGCGGGATTGGGGACCCCCCCGCCCCCGCCAGGGACACCACGGCCTGACCTGGGAGAGCTGGACGAGACCCTAAAACCGGTTCCTTGGCTAACTGGTACACAGCTGGGGCTTGACCCCAAAGTCTGACCCCAAATCACTGCCTGGCCACCCTGCACCTCTCCAGCTTCCCCTCCACTCCGTTCCTGCAGGTCAGGAGGAGAGATTCCTCACTGCCCTGAGGCTTTCAGGGGATGGGATTGGAGATCCCCAAGCCTCTGCACGAGGGGGAACCTGGCACCCCACCCCAGTCCCCAGGGCCGGGTATGGCCCCAAACCCCACAGCAGCCACGCTGCTGCAGAGAGGGTCTGGGGGTGGCAGCCCCAAAATGCAGCTCTGGAGGCATCTCACTGAGGCGACAGGGACCTGTGGGGCCCAAGGGACTGGGGCTGCCTTGTTCCCACTCAGCAGGAGCACACTGGTGCCTCAGGCAGCCCTCCCTGGCTGCAGGGGAAGCTTCTCCAGGCTGCCAGGGGAGCTGTGGCCCAGATGGGGCCTGTTCCCAGCTCCGGCTCAGAGGGAGCTGCTGGCCCAGCCTGATGGAGACTCTTCTAAGATCCACGTTCCTTCATTTCCAGAGCATCTGCCTCATGCCAGGAGCAGGAGGGGGATGTGATTTATTTCACAGCCTTCCAGGCCACAGTTGGGAAGGTTTTGCTGCAGACAGGGAAGCTGCTGCTGCTGCTGCTGCTCCAGAGCAGCTCTGCACCCTCAGGAGTAGCACAGCTCCCTCCGTGCTGCTGCAGCAGCCTCAGCCTCGGCACCACAACCCTCCCTTTCTCCAGGTGAGCCCACAAACAGGTCAATGTTGTGTTCACTTGAGGCTTTGCAGGGATTTCAGCCTTTCAGCTGCAGTTGTTGGTCACAAAGGGCTCCTGGGGTGGTGGTGGTTTCTGTGTGCTGGAGGCCGCAGGGCTGCTGCTGCTGGAGTTGCAACTTCAGCAGTGTGAGGACAGGGAAGTTGCTCCCTGCTTGCCAAAGAGGCAAAAATTAATCTAATGTGCCTGCAGACCTAAGGAGAACCCGTGTTTTTCTCCACCCCAGTATCACGTCTGTTTGCACAGACTAAATCCAATGTCTCTGCCTCTGATGCCTTGACAAGCAACACTTTGTCAAAGGAAAAAAAGCAGCTTTCGAGACCTAGACCCAGCCACAAACTTCCCTTTGAATCCCAGCCTGTGCTGTGTTTGCTTCACTTGTAAAAGCCTGGTTTATTTGCCCACTTGAGCTCCTCAGTGTAAATATTTGCCCTCTCTTGTTGCACTCATTAAATCCTCGGGATTAGAGCTGGAAAGGAACGGAGGGGCTTTGCTGGGGTGTGGGGTTTGCCTGCCCAGCCCTTGGGTCAGGCCATGTTTGCTGAGCTGCTCAGCAGATTTGTGGCCCCAGAGCCCCACTGAGGGACCCATTTCCGTGTTTATTCGATCGATTTGGGTCTGTGTGCTGAGAAATCCAGACTGAACATTTCCTCATACCAAGGCGGGTGTGAGCTGGGAGCACACAAGGGTTGGCAGTTCCTGGGCTTTCCAACCAAACTGCAACTCACAGGAGACTCAGGAGCCTCCTGGAGGCTCTCCTGAGGGAAAAACTTGGGATTAATGAAAGAGAACATGTTCAAGGCCAGGTTGGACAGGGCTTAGAGCAATTTGGTCTACTGAAAGGTGTCCTTGTCCATGGCAGGGGGTTGGAATGAGATGGGCTTTGAGGTCCCTTCCAGCCCAAACCGTTCTGTGGCTATGAAATTAAACCCAGGATAAAGCATTTTTATTTGTCTGCTGATTGAGGGGAGAGGGGAATATTATGGAATCAGATCATAGAATAGTTTGGGTTGGAAGAGATCTTAAAGCTCATCCCATTCCAGCCCCTGACACGGACAAGGACACCTTCCACAGACCAGGTTGCTCCATGCCCCATCCAACCTGGCCTTGGACACTTCCTTTCCTCTAAACATTTTCTGCTTTTCCCCCTCTACTCCACATCCCTGTTTCTTCACTGAGGAACTATGAAATCATTGCTGGGGTCAGCAGGAATAAGTTCAACACCACATCCCCCTTCCCAAAAACCTGACGGAGGCTCCATCCCAGCAGGGTCCACTCAAGGGACCAGAGCAGAGACACAGCCACGTGTGACATCTTTGCACAACGTGATAAGAAACCCAGACACCTTCCAGCCCAACCCACAGGGGGTTGATTCTCACACCCAAATAAATTCCCAGCAAATTTTCCCTCCTGGGCCACCAACTCGCTCCAATGACTACAAGTGATCCACAGCAGAGCGTTCCCACAAGGGGCCTTGCTAAAACCAGATGTCTTAAAGGACCAGCCCCACTTCAGAAAGGGAGAAATCCCCTTTTCCCAGCAAAGTTCTGAGGGAATGCAGGATACAAGGCACTTTCTGATACCTCTGACTTGCTGTTGGAATGCTGAGTCCAAACCAGCCTGGAGATGCTGGAGCTCACCAGAAAGCAGCAATTAATTCTCCTTTAATTCTGAAATTTACCTGGAAAAAAAAAAAATTAGGGTTATTTTTCCCTTCTGCAAGCACAGATTCCTTTCTCTGATGTGAGGTTTTGCTTACAATAATTTGCAACACAGAAGCTCTGCCCAGAAGAGCCTTTGAAGCTGAAAAACTCTGTTTAAATTTAGCAAAAACAGATCTCCAGACCGAGCTGGAACACCCGTACATCCCAGTAAAGTTTTCAGCACCAATGGACTGCTCCTTTCACAGCCTTCTCATCCCTCTCTGCCAAACCATTTCCCAACAGGAGCTGTTGCACAGCAGCTGCCATATCCTGACTGCCTGTGGGTGCCTCTGCCCAAATCCATGGGACAAGGGTTTCCTACAGAAATACAGCTGGAAACATCTTAAATAACTCATTTGGTGATAGCAGTGCCGTCAAACAGGGAGGAAAGGTGCAGAAGCACCCAGGGAAGAGAGAAAAGCTCTTTTGGAGGGTTGGCTGCAACTGGAAGATGCCCTGATGCCTCCTGTCCTTCTCCTAGGACATATCTGATGCATTCCCTCTCTCCAGCAGCATCAGGAGCCTGGTTTTTCCCATTGTGCCATTCATTTGCCATTTGGCTTTCCTGAGATTTCCACACCAGCCTCCCTCCCTTCCAACCCCACATCACTGCTGCCCACACCCACCTTCTTGCCCTGCAGAAGGGCAGAAATGCCCTGTGCCACTCAGTCAGAGAGGTGCAGTGACACAGCAGAGTCCTGCCGTCCCTCCTGCCTTCTTTTCCCTCTATTTTCCAAGGATTTGAGGACCCCTGCTCCCTGTTATTTATTGCTGCTACCTTGCCATCACTGCACACCCTCCTGGGAGGTTTTGCTGCTGGTGGCTGTGCAGGAGCAATTGATTTTTTCTCTCTATCCTCTGCTCACCCCATGGACAGGAGAGGTGCTACCCCTCCAAGAGAGGGGGATCCTGGACAGCTCCTCAGCTTAAAGAAAGGTATTTCTCTTAAGCTGAAATCATTCTCAGAGCTCTCTGGCGTTTTCCCAACATCCCAGCACTGCCCACAATTTCCAGCACTGCATTTTTATAGCAGCTGTCCCCAGCTAGCAGCTTAGGGTGGTTAATGAGCCCCATCATTAACCCCTCAGGGCTGCTGGGATCCAGCTCCTTCACCACAGGCTCATACAGGACCTTTTCTCCACACCTCTCCCTCTTTGTTCACAGGTTCTCTTTACCTTCCAGGCAAAAAGAACCATTTTAGGAACGCAGAGATCCAGCAAAGCTAATTCTGCCTTGATTAGCAGGGGAGGAAATGCAGAACATCTTCCTGGCCAACAGCTGTGGCCCTTTGGCTGCAGCCCTCCAGATGTTTGCTGGCCATGCATCCCCTCCCAGCTGGTGGCCACTTGTGCACAGGTGTCACCCTGAGCTTTTGTTCTGTCTGTAACTGATCCTCCAGGAGAAGAGAAAACCCCACTTGGCTTTGTTAGATTTGTTGGCAAAAAAAAAGATCTCTGCAGAGACCCTTTGGAAGCAGCCTCTTCCATGAAGGCTGAGCTCCAATAAGGTATAAAATCCTCCATTCCCAATCCAAACCTCCCAGAGAAAGTATTTCACAGAGGGATGTCCTGGCCAGTACCACGAAAATACAATTACTCATCCCCTCAGTGGATGATGGTTAGCTTGTCCTCCATATCCTGAGATTTAAGATTTGCTCCCAACTCCAGCCGGGTTTTTCTGCTGGATCCAGGCCTTCTCTGAAAGAAAAGGTTAAATTTGGGTGCTCCCAGGGTCTTGCCTCAGGGAGTGCCCATGCTGTGCCACACCAGGAGATAAAACATCTCTGTGGAACAACTGATAGCATCAATTTTGAGCCTTCATTAGGCTCAAAGGGAGTGAAAATTCTTCAGGAGAACC
Source organism: Chaetops frenatus (assembly GCA_013400775.1). Taxonomy (NCBI): domain Eukaryota; kingdom Metazoa; phylum Chordata; class Aves; order Passeriformes; family Picathartidae; genus Chaetops; species Chaetops frenatus. Next base: position 1,137,545 of record VZTR01002665.1, read on the forward strand.
TTTCCATATGAATTCTACTCTGCAGAGCCCTGGGAACAGGCAGAAATGGGAACAAGAGTCAGCAAAGGCATTCCCAGAGGTGTCCAAGGCCAGTTCTTGGAGTTTGTGTTCAGCCGTGACCTCCAGGAGCTGCTCTGACATGACCTGAGGTGTTCCATCAATCCTGCAGCTCCTGCTGCTGCTGGGAGTGGACTGGAGCCTGGAGACCCTTTCCCCCTCCAGGTCTGCTCACACTGCTCTGGCCAGTCTTTGCCTGGACCTCTCTGTCCCTTTTTGGTGGCTCTTCCACTGCTTTTCAACTCAGGTCACCTCCCTTGGGGTTGGTCTGCAGAGCTTGCCACCCTTGTCGCTGCTCCTGTGGGTTGGGACACCCATCCTGCTTCCATCCCACACCTTCCCCACATGCCTGGAGGGATAATCCTTTAAGTGACCGTTCAGGGGCTGCATCCCAAAAAAAGCCTCGTTTTCATGCAGGAGCACCAGAAGTGCTTCCAGAATTAGCAGCTCCTCCAGGTTGCTCTGTTCAGTTTGAGATGTGACACTTCAGAGCCCTTCAAGGGCTTGATTTGGGAAGTAAATGGGATTCGGAGCAGGTGAAACGTTTGGTAATTACAAATTATTGGAACACTTCACGTTATGAAAGCCCTTCAAATAATTTTAAATTGCCTTGTGCTAATTGTGATCAGTGCTCCATTCATTTCCAAAACCCTCTTCAAACGACAAGCCCTGGGATATTTTGGGAGCTGGAGCCCAGTGTTTGGTTTAAAAAAAAAAAAAAAAAAATCATAAAAAATTTCCTTTTCAGAACACTGCACTTCTGACAGAGATGTGAAAAATGCACTCAACCAGTTGCATGTCAGAGGTTCTTCTGTGTTGCTGGAGCAACATTCCAAGGCCAGTGAGTACAGCTGATACCCCTGAGCAGAGAATATTCCCCAGTTACCACTTGGGAATCATTCAGATATGAAAGGGAGGATTAGAGAAGAAGAACAGACAGGAGTGTGCCTGGCAGGAAACACGGGCGCTGCTGGAGTGTGGGAGAGAGCAACGGGCACCATTCCCGGGCATCTTCATCCGGGACAGCCACGAAAAGCTTTGCCATCCTCCAAGCCAGCTCCAGGCTGCAGGCACTGATTTATATTTCAATAATTGTTAGAAACCTGCTTATGCAACTGCCATGGGCTTCTGCCTTCAGTGGGACAGGTTCCTAAACCCTGATGGAAATATTTGTGTTGGTTGGAGATCTGGACACCTTGGAATATGTGAGAGTTGTAATGGGAGATTTCTCACCTCTCCAAGGTCTCTTTGTCTCATAGGTTGATGAACCATCTTTTAGGGATGGGTATTTCCCACAAAAACATCAAAATCATGCAAAATGATGCTTGCAGTCAGTTGAGCACAGCAAGCTTTAGCTACATGACTGTAGGACCTACTTCTATCTGGTCTAGAAGATGGCCAAAAAATAGGATTATTGCCTACTTAAACTAATAAAACACATTATTTGCACTATCCTAACTGGACAAAAGTGTTATGAATCACTAATAATAAAATTAAACTATCAAATCTGATGGCCCAGGGTGCCCAGAGAAGTTGTGGCTGCCCCATCCCTGGAAGTGTCCAAGGCCAGGTTGGATGAGGTTTGGAGTGACCTTGGGTAGTGGAAGTGTCCCTGCCCATGGCAGCAGAGCTGGGAGTAGATGTTCTTTAAGGTCCCTTCCCACCCTCTGGAATTTCATGATTCTGTCCATCTAGAGAAAGGGAAAAGCACACAGATTAATTTTAGGGATTTGATAGTTTTTAAGGATGGCAACAGAAGGAAAATCTTCAAAACCCCAGTGCTGCTGGCTCCTCATCCTGGGTCTCCCATCCCAGCTTTTTCCTGATGATCTTTTCCATTCCACACTCCCCAGGTGTTACCATCCATCCATATCCAGCCCCACGGTGTCCCCAGGATATTGTTCATCACTGGGATATTGTTCATCCCTGAAAGGCTTTGCAGGAACAAGTTCTTATTTTCCCATTCAGCAGCAAAGTCCTCTTTATTCCCTTTTCCATGTGGTTTTTTTTTGTGTGACTCAGCATCCAATGGGTTACTCCTGCCCTGACTCCTTCAGAGGGCCTTTGCTGGGATGAGAAAACCTTTTTCCACGGCCACTGAAAATGTTAATGGGAATCACAGTGTTAGGGCCCTTCCCACCTCCCTGCACCTGGAGAAACCTCCTCTCCCTCCTGCTGCTGCTCCTCTCGATGCTTATGCAACTCATTATCCTCTCCTTTCCCAGGAAAATGCTGAGGGTTTAGGAAGCTGAGGGGTTGAAGTGCAGACAAAGTCATCAGGCTCCTGAAGGTCTCCTTGGGGAGGATCCATTCTGTCTGGGCCCTGATTCCAGGTGGGAAAGGGAAACCAAAGCCTTTGCTCCTTTTTCCAGTGAGGTTTTCCAGGCCGGAGCTGCTGAGACCATCCCTGCTGGGTTCATTACGTAATCACCTCACCACCTTCTTTTTTTGTAAAGAACTGGATGTTTGTCCCAGGGTCTGTGCCCAGAACCAGTCACACACCATGGAATGGTTTGGGTTGGAGGGACCTTAAAGCTCATCTTGTTCCACCCCCTGCCATGGGCAGGGACACCTTCCACTATTCCAAGGTGCTCCAAGCCTGGTCCAACCTGGCCCTGAACATGTTCCAGAGGGAAGGAGATGGGTGGGCACAGAGTGACTGCACTTCCAACATCCAATCCCCTCTAACTGCACCTTCCCATGTATCACATCCCACTTCTCCCAGTTCCCTGGTTTGCACCTCTGCTCTGGGAACAGAGAAGACTTCCTGTTTATTGTCACCTGGATGCCTTGGTCAGAAATCCAGCTGTGGGATGATTTTGGGGGGGTGTAGGCAGCCAGCCCCAAATCCTGCCACCCTTGCCCTCCCTGGCAGTAGTGGTGGGAGTCTCTCCCCTCCTCTACTCAGAAATTTTCACAAGATTTGCAGAGACTTCATTATCTCAGAAACCTCATCTGCACTCCCAAATGGTGTTTGAAAGACGCCAGAGTTTAGCAAGGGTTACAGGAGAGCTTGCCAACCTCACTGCCTTAAGAAACCAGGCTGCAAACGTGGAGCAAAACCAGCACAAAATCAAAACACTTCTCATTTACTAATTACAATAACAATCAAACTTGGTCATTAAAAAAGCAGTTAAAGCTGCAAACAAACAACAGCTTCCACAGTTATCCCTAGCAGCCTTTACAAGGCCCAAGTTCTCCAAAGCCGTGAAAATGAATAGCTCAGGATATCATAAATTTTATACTGCTCCCAAAGCATTCCAGTATTCCAGAAAATGCATCTTTCATCCCCCTCAGCAGCCCTGGCTCCCATGCAGACTGCAGCCGTTCTCTCAGCGTAATTTTATAACGCACACAACTCAAAGCCTCTTTGTAAAAGAAACATAAAAATGATGCATGCGCATATTAAAGACTCGTATTTATCAGGCTCCAATGTGAGTCCACGTCCGTGCTTAATGTGGCCATAAATCAGCAGCTCTCCCCGTTAAAGCAGAGATGAAACCCTGGGATCAGGAGAAGCTATTTATGAAGGCTGGAGCCGCTAATCCGAGCGGCGTTTGGGAAAAAATATTTGTTAAAAAGATTTCCGATCAGAGCGAATCGCTGCGAGGATGCGGCATGAAAGGAGAGTAAAAATAAAACCTCGCCAATTAAAAAGAGCCAAGGATGTCTGGCTCAAGGTGGGTCAGGAGGGGGAAGCGTTTATTTCTTATTTAATGAAAGCAGTGCCATAAGTTTACTGTTCTCCTCAGGTGGGTGTTTGGGTCTTTGAAGAGTCTCCTTAAAATCAGGACAACAGAAAACAAACTCTGTCAGAAGTGGGGTTGGAATGAGATGATCATTAAGGTTTCTTCCAGCTCAAACATTTCCATGATTCTGTTAAAATTCCATCAAACCTGCTTTTCATAGAATCCCAGGGTGGTTTGGGTGGGAAGGGACCTTAAAGCTCATCCAGTCACAGCCCCTGCCATGGGCAGGGACACCTTCCACTATCCCAGATTGCTCCAAGCCCTGTCCAACCTGGCCTTGGGACATTTCCTGTTTCATTAACCCAGGTTTGGACACTGTTTCCCTCAGGAGAGCCTTCAAGAGGCTCTATGAAATCATGTCCCAGAACGTCTTCAGAGCTTCAGGGAATTGTGGAATCATAGAATGGTTTGGGTTGGAGAGGAACTTAAACCCCACCCTGTTCCAGCCCCTTCCATGGGCAAGGACACCTTCCACTAGCCCAGGTTGCTCCAGCCTGGCCTTGGACATTTCCAGGGATCCAGGGGCAGCCACAGCTTCTCTGGGCTACCCTGTGCCAGGGCCTCCCCCACCTTTCGCTCGTGTTCAAAATTCCTATTTCTTATTTAAAATAAACCCACCAAAATAAGCCACATGAAATGCAGGATCTGCTGCTTCTCCACAGGGCAAAGATAGCAGCAGCCTGTCCACCTCAGGCTGCCCTTTGCCACCAAGAAGCCACCTCCTGCTCCTTGCAGTGGCCAAGAAGTGAGTGAGGAGAGAAGTGAGACCATGGGGAGAAGAAGAACCTCATCTCCCTGGAGAAAAACCACATCTCCCCTCATCCCTGTCCCAGCTGCAGGCCCAGGTTTAGATGATTTGGGAGCTCACAAGGAGGGGACAATTACTGCCCCAGTTTCCCCCATAGTCTCTTGCTGCTCATCTCTGTGGCCATGAGCTCACCAGTATCGAAATTGGTTCATGCATAGTTCAAATGGACTCCTTTTCCAAGCCTGCAACGCTCCGAATTCCTGCCCTGCTGAAATCTGTTCCGATGCCACGGCCCAGCCATGCAATTTCAGGGAGAGATAAGATATAGATCTGCTGTACTCTGGTGATTCTCTCTCACGAGTGCACCTTGTCAGGCCATAATTTGATATTCTTTTACCATTCCTATAGGGGAGGGGGCGGGGGGAAAGCCCTTTAATTTAAAAAAAAAAAAAAGAAAATCACATTTCCTCCCTTTTGTTCACTAATGACACAAATAGTAAAATGTTCAGATTACATCAGGGAATGGAAAAGCCCTGTGAAGAAAAGAAACTGACAAAAGCTTCATTTTCAGGTAAAATTGCACGAAGCTTCAGGCACCGCATCCTCCTGGTGATGTGAGGTATTTTTCCCCCCCTGCCTTTCATCCCCGAGCATCCCCGTGAATGTTAATCCATTTTACAATGGGACGTTTAAAAGGACTGCAGAGAAATCAGGTTTGATCCGCTCTGAAGTCTTCCAGAAATCTCCAAGCAATTTGCAGCTGTGAATAACACACGGGGAGTGTGGGGGGAGCGGGGCCGGCCCATCGGATGCTGACTCCAGCTGCAGCTCACATCCTGCAATAAAAACCATCTCTGCTCAGGGTGCTCTGGGTAATGCAGGGGTGGGTTTTATTTCTCCTAAAGCTGTTGATGTTTTTTACACCTGCCTCGGTGACCACAGGAGGAAAAGGGAAGGGAGCAGTGTGAAGGGTGGTGTCCGCAGCAGGATTATGTCAGAGGGTGGAGTGGACTGGCACTGAAGAGGTGCCAGGTCTGGTGTGTGAGGATGCCCTGCTCAAAGGACAGGTTCTCCACATCTGCAGTGCCTTCAAAGCCAGAAATGGGATGTCCAGAAGGGGGGTGTGACTCTTCACTGGAGCCAGGAGAGAACCTGCACTTGCTTTAAAATGTGAGAATCAGAGAATCTTAGAATGCCAAGAGAATCCCAGAATGGTTTGGGGTTGGAATGGGACCTTAAAGACCAAATGGTTGGAAGGGACCCCAAAGACCATTTAGTTTCATCCTCTGCCACGGACAGGGACACCTTCCATAGACCAGATTGCTCCAAGCCCAATCCAAGCTGGCCTTGGACACTTTCAGGGATGGGACAATCATGACCACTGTAGGCACCCTGTGCCAGGGTCTTTTCAAACCAGCATGTGTAGGAAACAGCCTCCATAGCTGTGGGGATCCTTGAGGCACCAGCTGAAGTGGAGCATTCCCAGGTTTCAGGTGTGGAGGAGGAATATTTAGCAGTGGTCCTATCCCCCACCACCATGGGCTACCTTTGGCACTGGAATTCCCACACTCGCTCCCCTTGTGGGTTTGCAGAGGAGCTGGATGAGCAGCCAGAGAAATTTAAAATCTGGGACAGTAGGTGTGGAGTCAGTGACAGATCTGGAGAACAATTCCCTGCACTGGCTGTGCAGAGGGGTTGGTGGGAGAATGCTCCGTGCCCAACCCCAACACCTCTCTGGTTCCATCTCCCTGGCACTTCTTGTCTTGTAAAATCATTGCGTGGGACCCCTTTTCTTTTGGCATCTGGCCATAAGGCAAACCACTGGATTTCACCTCCAATCTACAGTTTATCCAAGAGTTTTCTTCAGCCACAGGATGGCCACAGGAAGGTGGAGCAGAGGAATGATGTCCTGCTCATAGAGGAAAAGTGGCCAGGAGCTGCTTGGACTCTTTCCAAGGACTCTGTGCAGGTTTGGACTAGAGGGAATTTTGAATTCCCTCAACTGTCATGTCATCTTGTTTCTCATGTCAGACTCTACTTCCCAGGATCATCCTCATGATATTTAGGACTGAAATAGGACTATAGCAGGATGTCCTGAATTGAGTCTGGACTGGCAGAGAGCTCCTTGAGGGACAGCACCATCACTCTCCCAATCCGGTGGGATCTCTGGTAGCCCAGGCTCAGCTGTCCTTTGGAGAATGATGCCCATTCCCACCCCCAAGGCAGCACCTTAGAGCCAGGATGGGACCACAGGGGATACAAAACTTCTTGAGCGATGTACAAAACTTCTTGAGTGATGTACAAACCCTCCTGAACCTCTGCACCTTATGCCAGTCCAGGGTCTGGCTTTAATCAGGCTTTAAGAGACCGAGAGGTCATTTCCCTGTCCAGCCTGGAGAGAGGAGCATCCCAGGTTATCCAAGCAGAATCTGCCTGCAAGATCCCACTGCCCCTGCGATGTGGCAGGGCTGGCATCTCGGGGCTAAAAGCAGCTTTTCTTCCCCTTCTGGAGCTGGAGATTTAAACCTTAACAGCGCTGTTAAAGTTTTTAATGGGTATCAATGGGGTAAAGTTCACAAACAAAGCGGGGATCGATGGGTGGAATAATAGAGTATTGATCGGGGTGCCGGGAGCCGATGCACCCCGCGGTCAATAACGAGCACGGATCACATTCCGGCGGCACTCACTTACTGCTCACCCCGTGCCACGCTCCGGGGCGGAGCGGGTTGGGAAGGGAGCGCATTCCAGAGCTCCCTTCCAGGCTGTGTGAACGCTGCAGCAGGCACTGCCCGATGGCTTTGTTTCTGTAGCACCCCTCAGACGGGCTCTCCTTTGCTGTCATCCCCCATTTAGCCTTTGCTAAGCCTCTTCGTGGCTGGGATTTCTCTCTGGGATATTGACAGGGAGAAATGCTCCGTGCAGCTGCCTGGGCAAGGAGTATTTCCCTACCTGCACCAGGAATCCCTCAGTTTGAGGGCTGTGTGTATGGTTTCCCAGCAGGATGACCTGAAGTTTGCCATACCAGACTGAAATCTTGGGCTTTTTCTCTCAGGTTCCCTCTTCAAGCAAAGAGTTTGGTTTGGGGTTCCCAAGAGAAGAGGGGCATCAGGACCAGCACTGCTTTGATTGTGATAATATCGATTTTCCCTGCAGGAAAAGGCACAAGGACAATGGTGTGAGAGCTGGGCTCGGCCAGGTTTAGGATGGAATGAGAAGGTTTCTAACCAGCTGAGCCCTTGTGGAGGGTAAAACTCACTTTTGGTGTGGATAGAGTGCAGGAGGATCCTGCCCACGCTGGGGTGCAGCCCCCATGAACCAGGGGTGCTGTGGAGATACAGAGGGACCACATTCCCAGTGATCCCATACCCTGCTGCATCCCACACCCCCCAGCCAGCCCAGGAAAGCCGAGCTCAGCTCACAGCCCACCCCTAAAGCACACGGAAGGGCACAATTCCCACCACCCATGCCTTGATGCTGGGGATTTTACACCTCCTGGTCTGTGCAGGAGTTCTGGGGAGGGGAGCCTGTCCCAGCTGCCATCACCCACCACTGCCTGCTCTCCAGAGAAATTCCTTTCCTTTGGAAGTCGGGAGCAATTTGGTTTTCGCACCTCAGAGAAGAAAGCTGCCCCCCCTCCACTCCACCTGCTCCAGGCAGGGCTGCACTATCCAATTGTTCTTTTTCAAGGAGCATTTGCTGTTTCCAAAGGGCTGAGGGAGCAGGAGGTGCTCGTTCAGTTACTCACTCTGTTAGACACGGATCATAATGGATGGTATTGATTGGAAGAAACAAAGCAGCAGTTTTCTTTCTCTCTATCCAGGGATTTCTGGGCTCAGATGAGAAGAGTTCACTGCCTTGTGCTCTAAACAACAAAATACCACATTACAAGGTCCCCAGGAGTCTCTCAGGGTAGTGCAGCAGCGAGAGAGAGAAATGTGCAAGGTGTTAATGGGATAACAAATTAATAGGGAATGGGATTAGGCAGGGACACAGGCTGCTACCAGGGCTCCCCAGGTCTCTGGTGCTGAGCTTTAATCCGTTCTTGGCACATCAGCCTGGCCAACAGATGAACACAACAGGAACCCACCTGATTCCTGGGGCCACTGGGATCCCCAATGGCAGCTGGGACAGCGACGGCATCGGGAGCAGCCAAAAGACAATTTTAGGGGAAATCAGCACCCGCAGCAATTGGAAAGGCAGTGAGATTCTCTCCTGCAGCATTGGAGAACCGGGATGGAGCAGCCGGCTTGGAAACAGTTTTAAAATCATTACCTGACTCTCTGTTGTCCCATGCAATTTTCCCATCCATCTGCCAGTCATTTGGGAAGGTCAAGAGCAAGGACGTGCAAGTTTGGTGACCTGAGACTCACTGCTGCCTCTCTGCTTTGCTGTCACCCACACACAGCTGGCCCTGGCCACCAAGGCTTCCTCCCCCAGCCATCCCCTCCCAGCCACTTGCCTGAATCAGCAATCAGAGGTGACATTTGAACCCAAAATTGTTGTCAGCGCCACTTCCTTGCCAAGAGACCCGGGCTCCCATTTCCAGCGTCAGGATCTTGGGTTGGCAGGGGACTCATTTTACTGAGAGAACAACTAATCCCTCGCTCATTGCCCTGAGAGTACCCCCCTGGCACCTCTGAGAATTCCTCTGCCTCTCATAAAATATTGATCCTAGGCCTTTGGGATGAGTGAGAGACCCCAGTATCCCACCATCCACAGGGCTTCAGTGCCTGCTGGCATCAAGACAAAACCAAAAGGTTTTTCACCAGTGGGAAGAGGGATGTGCCAAACAGGGGGAAGGTTTCTCTGCCTTTTAACCATGATGCTGATTTTTGGTGAGCTGTGAGATTCTGGGGGATAACTGCCCCCCCAGCCCCTTGGCCATGGTGCTGCTGGGCTGGGAGTGGAGTGCTCTGCAATCCTTCATCCAGCATTCCCTGACAATGCTCTGCCTCTCCCTGACATTGATGAGTTATTTATTATCCCTGGGTTTTATCTTTTGAAGGCCCCCCTGTCTTTCCTAGATCAGGTTAACAAGACAGCCATGGAAAGCTGTGGCCCTGGAGGTCTTCATTAGTTCTTCCCAGATTTATGTTCCCTGCCAGCTCCGTGCAGAGCTTTGGGCATGGCTGCACAATGCCGGGGTCACCAGGAGATTCCAGAGGTCAGGACCTCCATCCTTTCATTCATAAATAGCAGGGGAGCTCTGCAGTCATCCCAGAGCTCCAACTGGGAAATGCTGACATGAGGAACACCCACATCCCAGATCCACAGAGTGCTCTGGCTGCCAGGAGGCACCACGGGATGGAGCTCCAAGGGATTTACAAAGCCAACCTTTGGTCCATCGGGAGAACCTGTGGGAGGTGGAGACCAAACACTCAGAGTCTCTCTGCTCAGGGGTGTGAGATCAGTGTGCCCTTCAGGTGGAACCCAGGAGGGAGCCCCATTTCCATGGATCCCTCAGAAAATGAGATCCTGGAAATGTTTTACCACCACCCTGCGCTGGAGGGGAACACAGAAGGTGAGATGCACTCCCTATGGATTATTCTCAGTGTTCCCAGAAGCAAACTGAGCTGGAGACCTGAGTGTGGGGTCCCCCCCATCCAATCCACACATGAATGGGATCTCCCATCCACTGAATCCACACCTGAGCATGGACTTCCACCCACCTGACCCACACCTACAAGCACTGAGCTGCAGGACAGGCTGCAATCCCAATTTTCCTTCCCTTCCCACTGCTTTTTTCACCAGAACAGGCAGTTTTGCACTGCTCACTTCACCCCATCCTCACAGCCACCTGCAAGGATGGTGCATCCCATCCCTGCCCTGCTCCAGCTGACCCCATCTCTGTGGAGCACCTCCAGCCCCATCCTGATTTTCCCAGCTGCTGCTGACAGTGTATTTGCTCTTGGTTAGCAATGGAAACACCACCACCTTCAGGATTCCCCCACACCTTCCCTCTTCCTCCAGGGAAGCTCCCACACCTCAAGCACTCTCAGCACCAGGTCTAGGGATGAGCAGGTTACCAGGAAAGCCACCCCCCATCAAACATTCAGCTGGGAGCTAAAATCCCAGCTGTGTCCCAGTGAATACATCTCCATTCACACCACTGGATCCACATTAATTTGGAGCAGCTGGGGCCACGCTTGTTCAAGATTCCTATAAAAAGAGCCTCTGCCTCCCAGCTCCTGCTCTCTTACAGCTCTAACCCATAATTTACCAAGTGAGAGATGACCTAAAGAAATTCCTGGGTAGCTGGAAAATGAGAGGGAGGAAGGAACCATTTTATTGTATAGGCTACCACTGGCAAAGCAGTGCTTGAGCAGGTGCTAAAAAAAGGGAAGGAATCTGGGAAGCCACAATAATAATGTATAAATCTCAGCACTCAGGAGGCATCATAATGGCTAATGATGGAAGGAAGGGGTGCAGTGGGTGGTACCACCCACGCTTCCCTGAAACAGCATCCTTTGGCAATTCAGTATTTCAAAGTCCCCCTGAAGATTTATTAAAACTGACAAAGTTGTTCTGGGTTTGAGGAATGATAAGATCCTCCAAGGTTTTTTGGTGAAAAATTATAGAAAACCACGAGTCCCGTCCATGGCTAAACCTGCTGCAGCACAGGTGAATGAAGTCCAGCAGCAGTTTTTTCCCTATGGAGTGTCCTCAGAACTACAGCATCATCCAGGCTGGAAAATACCTCTGAGATCACCGAGTCCAACCTTGTTGCTTGATCTCCTCTGCTTTTCTTTGGATTAGAACATCCCTGGAAAACAGGAATGAGCCGGCTGGGGTGTGTTACCCCAGCAGTGACCCACTGCTGCCTTGACTGGTGAATTCCTAAAGATTTTATGTGCCTTCCACGTTTGAGGATGGAGTTGGAGTGCCTGGACGTGATGCACAGGGGAAAAGAGCAGCCCAAGGCATTCCTTTGGCCCTCTCCAAGTCCTTGTTTAATATTAACAGGAGCACTTCACGCTTATGTAAGTTTGCTCCATGCCAGAGGAATCCGAATCAAGGAGCTAATGCTTAATGCAAACACCCTCCCTGCTGTTTCACGAGGTTTAAAAAGGTGATCAAGACTTATTAGGATTAAGGGCTCATTTCAGCTGAATTGATCAGATGGCATTTAGGTGTAATTTCAGCTAAAAATACAGGCAAGGGATAAGCAGATTTTATTTCTGTATAAAATCGTCTCCTCCACTCCCTCTCCCTGTGCCATGCACACATGCGGATGTGTTCACACTTACCCTCAGCAGCTCTGCCTGCTTTGGGCGGATTGGGGCTTTTTGTGCACTGGGAAAGGTTCTTTGGGCTGGCTCTGCAGGGAGGACAGCGCTGCCTTGGTCCCATCTGATGGATTTAAACCGCTTCCCTTCCCACGGCACCAAAGCTGATTGTCCAGAGCCACGTTCCTTGGACTGATTTAGCTTCCACCACCGTCACTTCACAGTTGCAATCACAGATTTCTTGGAGTCGGCACTGAAATGTGTCCAGGCGGTGAGAACTGGAGCTGGAAGATGAGGAGCGGGGTGCATTTCTGCGGACCAACATTGCCATCTCACGGTGCAGCTGCTTCCCTGCAAACTCTGCAGTGATGCTCCCGCTCCCAGCGCTCAAGGTCGCCGGCTCCCAGCGCACGGGAGTCGCTGCAGGAAATTCAGGAAAGCCAGGAAACTTCCCTGCCAGCCTCGGAGATGGAGGGACTTGCCCGGGATCGGCCTCAGGACAGGCTCTCCGGACACCCATCCTCATCTTGCCGCCGATCCTGATTTCCCGTGGTGATCCCAATCCCGCTGCACTCTCTGTGCCAGCCCCTGCTCTCCCCACTCCCCAGTTCTGTTAATTCTCATTTTCTCCAGCCTCACTAATAATTTCCCATGTGGCCCCATATCAAATGCTTTATTGAACTCCAGATAGATTAGATCTACCAAATTTCCCTTGTCTGGAAAACCAATTATCTTATCAAAGGAAGATGTCAGCACAGTCTGGCACAAACTGCCTTTGGTAAACCTGGGTTGCACTTTATCTCATTTTTCTCAGAGCCTTTAATTAATGTTTCCTTCAGAATTTGTCCTGCAGTCCCAGGTCTGACTACAAACGGGTTAACACCTCTAGAGCTGGATGCTCCTGTTTTTCATTTTCCTTATCTCCCTTACTTTCCCCATAATCCAGTTGCTTGTAGGGGCTCAATCAGTGCCATTTGACCCCCAAAGCTCATTAGAAAGCTCTGCTGTGCTCCCTGCACAACACGTGTCCCTTCTCCCTGAATTCCTGGATAACCAGGGAATGGCCTGATCCTGGGCTAGGTCCTGGCAGTCCCCCTTTCTGCCTGCACTTACATAAAGAAGCTTTCCAAGGCTCCAGACTTCCCCTCACACTGCAGATGCTCCTTTCTGCTGTTCTGACATTTTTATCCATCCCTGTCATCTCTCTAATCTGGAAATCATGGAATCCCAGGGTGGTTTGGGTGGGAAGGGAAATTAAAACCCATCCAGTGCCACCCTCTGCCATGGGCAGGGGCACCTTCCACTATCCCAGGTTGCTCCAAGCCCCATCCAACTTGGCTTTGGACACTTCCATGGATCCAGGGGCAGCCACAGCTTCCCTGGGTAACCTGTGCCAGGGCCTCCCCACCCTCATTGTAAATAATTTCTTCATTTCATCTTTAATATCTGGAGCCAAATTGTTGCTAGAGGGAAGGTCTTTCTTCATCTCTGATGCCATGGACACACAGGAGTTAGGAGGCCATGTTCCTCAGGAATTTTAGATACCAAAATAAAATTTTAATTTTCTTTTTAATAGATAGACATGACGTGACTGAAATTAAAGCAGTGGGGAAGTTGTTCGTCCACTTTGTCATGACAGACCAAGGGTCTGCAGCTTGCCAAATGATTCCATGTTATTCTAGGGGGAAATCCTGAATTCTGGATATGCTGAGATTATTGCAGTGTGTGGCAGCAGAGCAATTTGCCATCCTGCAAGGGGCAGAAGTTGAAATTTTGCCTACCATTTGGAGTAAATGTCCCCTCCAGCTATCAGCAGGCCCTTGCCCTCATAGCCTGGGGAGCTGAAGATGCTCACAGAGATCCTCTTTGCCATTCCTCATGCCTAAAAAAAAATCCTTGGAAAATGCAGCCTTCCCAGCAGTCTGCTAGTTTTGTTTTGGCAGATGCTCAACCAAATGTTACTTTTTGGCATGGTGGGATCCCATCTTTTTGGAACCCATCTTATTGGCCTCATGTCAAAACGTGCTGACAGCTTGGCTGGGCCTCTTGGAAAAATCTGGGGTTGTTCCCATTTTTTATTTTACAGCCCCACGGCAGCTCTTGGATCATGGGGAAAGGGAGGTCAGGATGGAGCCTGGTGGAGCCAGGGAGGGGACTCAGGGGGACAGAGGGTGAAGAGGGACTCTGCTTTGACCACAAACCCTTCTGGCATGTCAGGGGACACCAGGCTGTGCTCCCAGGCTGCCCCTCCTGCCTTTACTCCACTTCCCAGGCTCCAGTTTCCTGGAGGAAAGCCATCAGTCCCAGCCCATCCCCTGCATCCAGTTGTTATCCAGATTTATCTTCCAAGTGCATGATTCCTGGTCAGTTGTTTCATCTCCTCTGCTCTTTGCAGCGTTTTATGGCCAGGAATCCAAGGAGCAGCAGGGAAGGGGCCCAGGAGCAGGGAAAGCCCCAGGAGCCAAGGAGCCACAGGGTGGCCATGGGGACAAACAGGTGTGATAAGGGGTTTAGAGCAAACAGCCCTGTCGTGCTCCATCCCAATCCTCCTTCCCTGAGCTCTGTTTTCCTTCCCTTCCTCCGTACACAAGCAAAGCAAGCACAGAGCAGGAGGCTCTGAGTGCAGGCAGAGCTCTGAGATACCAGGACAAACCTCACAAAAGCACAAGTCATGTGCCCCAAACTAAATTTACCTGGGGAAAAAAAAAAACCCACCCTGGTAGTGTTTTACACCACCTTATAATGACTTTCTTTCTGTTATGATTGTTGCTGTTGTTCTAGTTAATACCTTGCTCACTTAAAAACCCCCAAACACGACCCCGTGGCAGCCACGACACAAATATCATTTGCTTGGATTATTCCTGAGGTGGTTCCTGTGCTGGAGGCAGTGAGTGCTTACAATCACTCAGTACATAATGGAGAAATTCATTCCAATAATAACAATAATAACAGCATTTATTATTTTTGAAATATGACTCTGATGACTTCATGAATATAGAAAGCTCTTGTTGCTGGCTGCTGATGGAATTGAGCAGGATTTTCTGATGGACTTTTTCTGGAGATTTCTAATGCCAGTGCTCCAGATGTGCATCCATCACCTCTCAGCATCTGATTCCTGGCCCCACGGGGTGTTTGGAGCCCAGGGAGGGCAGATCAGCCTGGGGCACCTCACCCTGCTCAGGGCACTGTGCTGACAGTACCCCACAAAATCCCAGGATGATTTGGGTGGGAAAGGGACCTTAAAACCCATCCAGTCCCACTCCCTGCCATGGACAGGGACACCTTCCACTATCCCATGTTGCTCCAAGCCCTGTCCAACCTGGCCAGGAATATTTCCAGGGATCCAGGGGCAGCCACAGCTTTTCTGGGTAACCTGTGCCAGGTTCCAGAAATTCCTCACAGGGAGGAATTTCTTCCCAAAATCTGGTATTGACTATTATTTACAAATGCTTGGTGTTAAAAAAACCAAACATTTTGTTGTTTTTCTTATAGGCAAAACAACCAGTAATTTGGAGCTTTCCACTCCCTAGTGTTTCTCTTTTCTAGGGGCTGGGAGCTCTGTGGGGTCCAGTAAAACCAGGCTTTGCTCTGGCTCACCCTGCTCACAAGAAGAAACCCTAGAAATTTCTGATGAGCTCAGCTTGGTGAGTTCCTTTGCCTTTCAGGGGCTTCAGGATTGGCACAGCCCAGATCTCAGGGGCTCAAATACAATCTGCAGCAGGTAAACTGGCAGTTTGCACTGGCCCTGCTCAGGGGAAACAGATCTGTTTCTAATGGGAGGAGAAAGAAAAGTGGCTTTGCCCAGTGAGGCTCCCCAGTCTAATGGTGTTTGCACTCTGATTTAGCAGCACAAAAAGCCCTGGTGCTGCAGAGGCAGATTTAGGAGCACCCCTAGCTAACCCAATTCCCTTTGCTCTAGAGGTGGGGAGAGAACTGGAAGGGCAAAAGTGAGAATATTCATGGGTTCGAGATAATGACAGCTCAGTAAAAGCTGTGCACAAGCAAATAAAGCCAAGGAATTCATTCCCCAGCTCCCATGGGCAGGTGTTCAGCCATTCCCAGGAAAGTCAGGCTCCCTCACACAGACAGGTGGCTCAAGAAGGGAAATGCCACCACTCCAAGAATCCTTCTCTTCCTCCTTCTTCCCCCAGTATGTGTCACAGGGCAAACACAGCCCCATCCCAGCTCCTCTGAGGGAAATCCACTCTACCCCAGCCCAAACCAGCACAAGGATACTGCTTTCCACTTGGCTGTAATTTGGTACAGATCAGCTCCTTGCATTCCTTCCTCTGATGTTTTTTCCTCCATGCATTCCCGGCCCTGCCTCCCTGTGAATCGACTGCCAAGCTCTCCTTTGGGAGATGTAACTCTGGGTTTGTTTAGATGAGTTTCCCTCCTTTTGTGTTCA
This sequence comes from Chaetops frenatus, assembly GCA_013400775.1. Taxonomy (NCBI): domain Eukaryota; kingdom Metazoa; phylum Chordata; class Aves; order Passeriformes; family Picathartidae; genus Chaetops; species Chaetops frenatus. The sequence goes on from VZTR01002665.1 coordinate 1,153,733, forward strand.
TCTGCATGTAAGCTCTAAGTGCTTTTTTGTTTTCCAAGCACAGCTATTGATTTTTGGGAAAATAACTAAGAAAACATTAATTTATAACTTCCCTGTTGCTCAAAAGGAGCAAATGACTTTCCTACCGTATCAACATAATTCTAAAAAAAGACACAGGCTTTCAATAAATGCCAAAAGATATAAATGCCAGGAGTTAAGAGCAGTGAGGAGGATGGAAAACCAGAGAGGGTGTGTGGAGAAGATGGTCATGGAATTCCAGAATGGTTTGGGTGGGAAGGGACCTTAAAGCCCATCCACTCCCACCCTGCCATGGACAGGAACACCTTCCACTGTCCCAGCTTCCTCCAAGCCCTGTCCAGCCTGGCCTTGGACCAGGGGCAGCCACAGCTTCTCTGGGCACCCTGTGCCAGGGCCTCCCCACCCTCCCAGGGAACAACTTCTTCCCAATATCCCATCTACCCCTGCCCTCTGGCAGTGGGAAGCCATTCCCCCTTGTCCCATCACTCCAGACCCTTGTCCACAGTCTCTCTCCATGTTTCCTCCTGGCTCCTTCAGGCACTGGAAGGCCACAAATGAGGTCACCTGAGACCCTTCTTTTTGCCAGGCTGAGCAACCCCAAATTGCCCAGCCTTTCCCCATAGGAGAGGCACTCCTGGAGGGCCATCAGGATGCTTATAGAGGATGTGCCAGGGGAGATTGAGGGAGATGCTCAGAATAGCAAAGGAAAAGGGACTCTGGTCACTGTCTCTCACTATTTAAGAGTTTCTAGGTAAAGCTAAACCAGGCTGGTTTGGGTGATGCTAAGACCGTGTATAGAAATATGTAACAGTATTATATTATATAACATTAAAATAATATTATAGAATATTAAAAATTATAATTATTTAATATTATTAATAGTAAATTGTTATATAATATTAAAATAATAGTATGATATTATATAATATTAAAATATTAATATG